>JBBMKC010223621.1:0-12043 GCA_037834085.1 Bipalium vagum
CGCCATGGTGGTATTCATATAGTCACGTATAGTGCGGAATTGCCGTTCTATTATTCCGTTAGTGTTGTGATGATACGTACTTGAAAAACAAAGTTTTGCATTAGACTGTTCGACTAGTGCTTTAAAAATTTTAGATTTAAAAATATGTTCAAATACTCACAGTGCCAATAAGATCGGGATAATCACCCAGAGACTACGTTTAAACCTCTGGATCTAATAAATCACAAAATTCCTCAATATATCAAAAGAGGATTTTAATCTTTCCAGAATTCGTTGTTTCTTTATCATTCAGGAAAAAATTAAGGCCCGTGAGGCATTATTTAAGAGTTTAGATAATATATACCAAACTGATATCAATGATATTTTATCAGAACTTTTTTTTCAAAATTATGATTTTTTTTAAAAGTTACAATTTTTGTCATAAAAATTAAAATATTATTAATTAACATTATTTATTCTTTAAAAATTCATTTATTTATTTAACATTAAGAACTCTGAAAAATAATGTCATCCATCTATGTTTTCACTTAACTATGAAAAATCAATTCTTTTCTATATAAATTCTCATAAATCTAAATATAAATCTTGGAATAAATTATACTATTATAAAAAGTCCTTAGTTCCGCTTCCTCGTTCTAAAATTGTCGACATACTTTATATATAAACATGTATAAACACCAAAAACATAAGGTTGCCAACTGATAGATTACTAATCGCAAGGTATCAGTCAGCAATGACTTTGCAGACATTTGCTAATATTTGTTTATATTTATAAACACTATCATCTAATAACAGTCCTATAATGCTCCAATCTTTTCAAAGTATTTCGTTCGTCTTTTTGAAGTGTTTTTAAGATAGGATCTGTAAGTCAATTAACGAAGAATCTTTGGAAAAATCTATAATTCATCAAATAAAGGAGGGAAAATATATATTTTACATTTTAAACATCAGAGTGCAGTTTTGCTTATTATTTCATTGCTAATTTAGATTTTAAACAAGACAATTTCACTGATGAAATAATTTTTAGATATTTTAGTAAAATTTAAACATCATATCAATTCTCCTCTGAGAAGATTGTTCTTTAAGTTTGAAGATATAAATAAATATTTAAAATTCGCATATATAATCAAAATTTAATTCCTATAAAAAATAAAATTAAATAATAGGAATTATTATTTATTTATAAACTATATTCTTGATTTTTCATTTTTTTCTTCATTATAATTGTATCAATTTTTATAATTTTATTTTAAAATAAAATTATTTTTTTATTATTTTAAATTATTATTTTAAAATACTATTTTATTTTTTAATTATTATTTTATTATTTTAAAAAATTTTAAAAATAAAAAAAATTTCATAATTTCTTAATTAAAGAATTATAATTTATGGAAATTTTTTTATTTAATTTTTTAAAATGAAATTGATCCAATAATAATAAAGAATATTAATTTTAAAAATCGTTGAGTTCTTGATTTCATTTGAAAATTATGTAGTAAAATATCAATTTTGACTAAAAGCGAAAGTTTAAAACTTCTCAAAATGATATTTTAAAAATTTTTTTTTGCTTTCATATTACTTTAACAAAAAATTATTAATCGCTGTTCCAATATAAATAATTCTAAAGGACTTCTTTATCAAATTATTTAAAGACAATAACAGATAAACGATTACCATTTTTTTTTGTATCGGCTCTGTGAGACATTTTGTCAGATGCAGATGCACCTTTAATACTGACTTCATTATCCTCATTTTCAAGTAATAAATTAATTTTCTCTAGAGTTAAATATGTGTCATTAGTCACCACAATATGTTTTGGTTTTTGTTTCTTCCTTTGATATCGGCATGATCTACTTGTGTAACCATTTTCGATTGAAAATTCTTTCAAATATTTCCAGAGATGCTGAAGATACAAAACATTTGTTTCGTAACCTTTTCTTACTAAAAATTTATCAAAGCTGGAAATTAATTTTAATTCATTCTCCAAAGTGGTCGATGCAATATTTTCCAATATTTTTGATAAATCTGGATCTTTTGATATCTTGTAATCCTAAGCAGAAACATGTTTTATTAATACATTTTTTAGACAAAATATTTTTTCACTTCAAAAAAAAATTTAAATATTTTCAAACGTGAGTTTAATAAATTTAAATTATTATTATTTATTATTAAAAAAAATCAATTTTAAAATTTAAAATCAATTATGGACATTTCCTAGTAGGAATCAAATATAAGTTAAAATATTTCAAAATATTAGTTTAGTAAAAAAAATATATATCAATAATTTTAGAAAAAATTTTTTCGTTAACTAAAATAGGAAACAAACTTAAATGAGAAAAAAATTTGAAGAAAACATGGAACATTAAATATAATCCATATAATAATATATTTTATTAATGGGTTTGATATATAGTGATATCTAAGAATTTTTCCATCAACTTCATTTTATTCGACTATAACGATTCTCTGGATTATAATAAAGTAATTTCATCGTTTATATAATTGATAAAATCATTAAGTTTTCTAATAAATAAAATATTATATATTTTTAAAGATCTTTATGACAAGAAAAAAATTGATTTTCACACAATTTGATTCAATATTTTAATATATTTCAAGATATCAGATGATCAATTATAAATTAATAAAATTTCATCTAAAATATATATATAGTATTTATAAATATTATATGCTATAAATTTTATAAAGACAACTTATATTTTATGGTAAATATTGTGTATGTTGAGAAAACAGAAAAACCTGTCTTTATACAATTTTAATTTATAAAATTTCTTATCAACTTTATTATCTACTTTAAGAATTATTTATTAATCATAAAATGGAATATGGCTTAATAAATTATAATTTTACCAGTGGTCATAAAGAACATTTTAAATTTTAATATAATTATTAAAATACTTGAATTTTCATACAATGTGTTTCAATCTTTTAATAAATAATAAATAATGTAATTTAACGAATATTATTATTATTTAATAAATTTTATTAAAACGATGTACACCATAAGGACATAGCCTTAAATTGAAGACAGGATCATATTAATCTCCTTATTTAGATATACTATGCTATCTTTCAAAGATTGTAAAAATTAGTTTTAAAATATTCTCAAACCAACAACTATTTCCAAGGCCCAGAAATAATCGCTAAATGTATATATTTGCAAATTCATTGAAAAACAAACTTTGACTGTCAGAAAAAATGAAAAACAACAAACACCTCAAAAGCTTAAAGGTGGTTTCGTATCTAGAAATTTCCACTCTCGTGACTCACACTTGATTTCAAGTAAATATTTGGAAACGGAGTTTCATCTGTTATTTATAAATATATCAAAAGGACTTTTTTCTCAGGCAGAAATTTTTTTATGATTTTCTTGATATCTACCGACCTCAATTCAGATCCTCTATACCGCTAGAAATATACAGATAAGATAAGCCTTCTCATACCACAAATTTCAAGTAATAAAATGAAAATCTTTTTTTTACGTTAATGTGCCCATCTTTGAATTATAGAATAATTAAGTGATCAGGAATCATTTTGATATGTTGATTAACTCTTTGAAGCATTGTGATATTAAACATGTCCGATTTTTTGGATGTACATTGAATTATTTTTTAAACCACAAAATAATAAAACTGCATTTGCATAACAGCTCGAAATTCATCCCATTATCCAAAGCTGGTTAGTTCATTCATTGAGAGTCGTTACAATAAATTGATTTTTTTATTTTCACCTAAAATATCATGTGCCTCAAAATGTTTTTTTGGACAACCGAATATATAGCTTCAATAATTATTTATATAGTAAAACTTCAACTAATAATATAGTTTACATAATACCGACAATATAATTGAATAACCAATTAAATTTCATATTTTAAAATATATATTGCATTTTTAATAAACATTAAATGAAAAAAATACATTAAAATAGTTACATAGTTGTATTTTATTTTTATTTTGACTGCTAATCGATAAAAAATTTTTAAAGTATTAAAATAAACAAAAAATGACTTCATAAAAAATAATTCTAAAGTTAAATATTATTAATAATATATAATTTTTGGACATGGCTTTTCGATAATTTGTAGGTCTTTCAAAAAGAAATTATAATTATACATAATTGTTCTATAATGAAAATATGACCTCAATACCATAAAATTATTACGTCTTACTAATTAGAATAGGGAGTGTTTTTAATTACATCACAACGTGTTTAATTTTTGACATAGTAATAATATCCATGGTTTCACAATGACATAACATTGCGTAACGCTAAACAGTTTGATGTGCACTTAAACTTAAAAAACATTTATGCAGTAACAATCAAAATGTTTGAAATCATTCCCATTCAGTTGTTTTCAACATTTATACTCGAATGGCAATTATAGTAAACAAAATTGAAACTATCATTTGTAACTCCCAATATCAGAGAACAGAACTGTAACGATGCTGAAGAGCTTATGAATCTCATTCAAATCGATGGCAGAATAATCACTAACCCTCGGTGCCACGCTTTCTTTCAGCAAATGAGGACATTTTTAACCAAAGCCATTGCAATATAAATTTTTTAAATAAATTCGGTACCGTATTGTACAGACTTAGATATCAATTGCTTGCTTTTTTGGCGTTACAATTTAATTTTGAAAAACTTTTTATATATCATTTTTAGAAATATAAAAAATAAAAAACGAATTGCAACAATTTTTAAAATTTTAACAAACTCGTCCAAGGAATAAAAACAATTATAAGAGACTTTTAGAATTTCATCAGACAGTGAACAAATTAAAAATAGAAGACAAAAAATATATTTCAAGATATGTAGACTACGAAAATTTCACAAAATATTTTTATCACATTTTTAAAAAAATCTGATTTATATGAAACCAGTGTTTTCATTGAAGAGAAACATTCAATTAAGCCAACCATTAAATATAGTGAAATAATAATTTTATTTTAATTAATTCGATTATCTTTAACTAATAATCAATAGATTTCTATCCAGTGCTGATTTAATTTCTTAAAATATCACGATAAACCAGTGCTGTAAATTTTATTGACAAAGATTTTGTCCTCATTTTGTAAGTCTGCTTTCGAACAGAAATTAATTTCGTTTTGCTATTCATTTTTAGTTGACATTTTTTATAAAAATTTTTAAAAAATTAAGTAACTTCTGCGAAATACAAAAGAAAACATTTTAAACAAGTAATATTTTCTGAGAAACTTAAATAAATTAAATCATATAATAAAGACTGAATTAGTTAATGGCTTCACAGCAGGCCTTAAATATTAGATATTTCGTAATCAATGTGTTCTTATTGACTACTGTCAGTGGTAACCGTAATCAGTAATGTCTTCATAACTCCTATTTCTTTGAATGGTGTACGTGCTCTTCATTACGTTTCATTTAATATAAAATCAATGGCTTTTCATGGGTTGTTTACACTTCCATATTTAATATTCAACCAATGTACATGACATAATTGGACCAAAGATGACTAGATTTCATATGTAATTATTTGAAAAAAATAACTTCATTAAAACAAAAATGATAAAAACACTTCAACTCTGTTTCATATTTTTAATAAACATTAATTATAAAAATAATAATTCGAAAATAGTTTTTTTTAAAAAGTACAGGAAATTTACAAAAAATTGAAATAATAAAATATGCTTACTTTCCTTCCGTATCTGGTTGATAAACATCCGAAAATATAATTGAAATTAATAAACCATAAAATCATTATTTGAAAAAACAATTTATAATTGATTATGAAGTGAGACAGATTCATAATTGAAATAATCGCTCTAAAGACGCAATAATGCAATACTCTTTCTATTTTATACAAATTAATCAAATGATAAAATAAGAGTCCTTTCCAATTATTATGAGGTCCGATTGTGATTGGTTGACTCTGATTCGATGTTGATATTCACTATTCTTTTCATGGCCTTGTTGATTTAAACACAATCTCTGATTCATTGGCTTTTATTGTTAACATTTTGTTACAAATCATTCCGTGATCGTTGTAACGTTTTTTTATCAAAAAACATTTTTTCCCATAGCATCAGTGAAAGAATCACATTTCCGTCAATTAATTGAAAAAGAATATTGGAAAAAATTATTCTATTGAATAATCTGACCAAACAGTGCTGAAATAAAAAGCAAACCAATATATTTTATAAATTAATATCAAGTAGTTGAATAAATCGATCCTTAGACCACGTTTATAGAATTAACTTTTATTTCGATTTAATAACCAAAGAAAAATTCAATAAATATTTATATTAATAATTTTTAATAAATTCCGAGTAATAAGGAAAAATTACCTTTCTTTTCTTAGTCATACAGTTGCAGCTAATGTTTTGCTCCTGGTTAAATTCGAACAAGAATAGCTCTTATCCGGGTATTGTGATGCAAAGATGTAAACAAAATTATAAATACATTATCTTAATACTTTTCTCTATTTTTCTGTGACAGCAATTTAAAGTGGTTACGGTGAAGATTAATTCTCGGGTTCATATTAATGAATTCCATCCTAATAATTATTTTATCCGATGGTTTTTTGAGAATTAATTCCATTATTGTGTTTCAAAAAGTAATTATTTTAGATTATCATAATACTTTCTGAAATTGCTGTGGGAGGAAATAAATATCTCGAGAAAGATTTAATGAATTAAATGAGTCTCGTTTTTATCTGAAAACAAAATTAAAATGGGAAAATTTTGAATTGTGATAAGAAATAATAATCAGTGAATATTCTGTCACATTTCAAAGTGTTATTCACATAATAACGTTCTGTTTGAGTTGCAAGCCGAGACAAATGTAACCATTAATTTCTTTATCACTGCCACTTGTCAGAGATCAAATCGGAATTCAGTTTACTTTTTTCAGTTTACTGACGTCAGTTTAGTACAAAAAAAGGCAATATTATTTACAATTATTTAAATTTTGTCAGATTTATTGTTAAATTTCCCATTTTAAAGATGTGCTTACAAATTTTTGTTCTGTCATCTATCAATAAACTGTAATTTGGTCGAAAAAACCGTAAATTAACTTTGTTTTTGTTGATAAAACCATTTTAACAAATATGTTCAAACTTAGTTGAGTTAAGCTATTTTCCAGCCTGATTCCTAAACTTATGGTTGAGTTCCTATTCTGATTAAAAACAACAACACAACAAGACAATAAAGTTTGTTTATATGATAACAACTCAACAAAAAACGCCTTATTTTGTTAAAATCAAAAATCAATACTTTCTCAACAAAATCATAAATTGATTAAGTTGGCGTGGAGATAAATTTAGAATTTATGGGCTATTAGGGGAAATAGCCGTCTAAACGTAGAGATTGTCGGTCGTAGATCAATCTGCTATAATCAATCAATAAAGAGACTGCTATTTCCAGAAAGTTGCCCAGAAAAAGAAGAGCTTATTGTTTTCAGAAGAGATTGTTGATTATTTGGTTACCGAAGACGTGAAGACTATTATTTACAGAAGACGAGAAGATTATTGCTCACAAAATTTTCACCTTTTTACATTTATGACAATGCAAAAGAATTTAATAATGAGACCCATCGAGCTTCGGAATTCATAGGTGTCCGAAAAGGACCTAGAGGACAACCCGAGGACCCATTGTCGCCTTGGGTGAGAATATATTTTTATTTGTTTTTTTATTTTCAATTTTCTTTTATGTATTTCATTAAAATTATATTACATTGAATTTTTGATTTGATATTGTTTTATTGTTTATTTGTGTGTGATGACGTTTATTTAGCATTAATTTTTGATTTGGTAATAAACCTGTTTCAGACATTTGATCAGTTTTGATTCAGTGATTTTAAGACATTTGAATGATTTTGATTCTTTGATTTATTAGACAGCTGATTGTGCTTTTGTGATTTGTCTAAAAAGATATTGGTTAAGTTTAATAAAATTTTACTGTGATTTTTTAATTCAATTTGCTGAGCGAATAGAGATAAGGTTTTATTGTGTGAGTTTTGATTCAATTGAGTTTATATTTGTGTAACTGTAATAATAAAACGAACACAACATTAACTAGTGAGGTGTTAGTGATTTCGAACTAAAGTTACATATTTCAGTTAATGAAAATAGTAATAAATAAAGATAGAATTAAATTAATCGTGACACTGGAAGTATAATTTACTTTATAGGTACAAAATATAAGACATACAGTAAAGAATATGAAAATCGTTAGAATGACTGTATAACTAGAATAGATCTTTTATCAAAAATAACAAACTTTAATGATAAATCTCAGCAACAATCAGTTATTCTTTGGTACATTAATACTCAAACCCAATGAAAGAATAACAACTGAAAAAGTAAATTTAATGCTAATGCCTCAAAAAAGTGAGATGTCACAGGAAAGTGAAGAATGATTTTTCAATAATTGACGATGAAGAAACATCAATAGATGAAGAAATCGAAAAAAAGGAAACTAATAATATAAAAGAAGAAATTTCGTTATTATTAAAATAAATAACTAAAATCGAACACAGTTTTGTACTCGGTATGACAAAAGTATTTAATCAGATAGTATGATAATTACCAGTAGTGCAGAGCAATGCTTGATTTTCTTGGCGGAGAAATCTTCTGGTGCTGCATATCTATTGGACCCCATGACAGGAAACTGTCATGATGATCAGTGGGAACTATTAAAGGGTATTGACGAAAGTCATAAAATATCTTAGTAGTCCCAAACAAAATCTCAGGCTGGAGCCCAGTATTCTCCAAAAGGTTTTGCTAAGGTCTATCAGAAATGGAGATTGCGGGTTTCCCATTTCCCTATATGCAGTTGAGTTCTGCAAAAACTTTGAAGAGTTTAGAGCACCAAATATTGAGGAAATGAAGAAATTTATTCTCCAAAATTTTGGAAAAATTGAAAAGGAACGCCAACGTTTAAAAGGGGAGCGAAAAAAATCCATCCACGTCATCCTGCTTAACCAGCTCGATCGACTTACTGAGACAATGGTTAATTTGAAAGAAATTTTAAATTCTGCCAAAGAAGCCCTGCTGCAAATATTTCCAGAAAAGGATAGAAAGCAGGAAAAGCCCATAATAAAATCACTAATTTTTGGCAAGAAAACGTGCTCCATCCAAACGTACTCAACCCGAAGGAAGTTTTTGAGTCACTTATACCATCGGCATTGGCCTCAGCTTATCCTTCGTAAATGGAATTGGAGAATCACTTTAGGAAACCGAGTCTTCCAAGGATTGGCTTGGATTTCTATACCGAATTTTCACAATTTCCAGAATCGATAGTTGAAGAAATTAATGTGAAGGATATTGAATTTGCCTCAAAATCATCACGATGCGCTGACGGGTTAACGTATGATGGTTGGAAAATCATCTATTCAGATTATATATTCATTAGGGAATTCTATAATTATGTATCTCGTTTTCGAAAAATTTCCGATCAGTAGAAGTCCTTAGGACCACCCTAGTTCTTAAAACGGGAAAAGATTCGGAATTTGGCAAAGCCGGAAGAGGGAAGCTATCAATTTTGAGATTAGTGATTGGCTGAAGGAGGAAAACTTGAGAGTATTTAAGCAACTGCCAGGTTCTCCGCAGTCAGAACAAAACCGAAAACCAAAATCAGTGGATCAAAAGAGAACCCAAAATAAATAAGGAGAAACAAAAAGATAGAGCGACGGTGACGACGAAAAGTAAAGGCAAACGAAAAATTTATATGAACATTATTATTGTTAAGTGATTTTTGTTGTGAATATATTGATTTCTATTACTACATTATTTATTCGATATGTATATTTTGTAATTTGGAGTCAGGAAAATTAGTTAATATTTATTCGAATATTTGGGTGGTTATTTCTTGTTATTTAAGTTAAACTTGACTCGGTTGAAGGAAAAAGTTGAATATTTTAAAAAGATTTTATCAATATACAAATAAATACTTTATCGATAACAGTCATTTCACAATTAAATTCTAAGTAAATTAAATCTTAATGTTTCTAAATATTTTGATAATTTTATTTAAATATCAACAAGTTTGAACAAGTACAGAAAATCGAGAACTTCCTCTAAGGTTCCTAAACATTTACCTACCCTTTATTATAATTAAATCTACATTTATGAGAAATAAAAATATATGTCGAGAAAAGATCAGAATGTTTTCAGTATTTAAATTAAATATAAGTTATTCACATTTAAATATGAATATTTACTTAAGATAAGTAAATAGATATTTTGAAACCAAAATTGGATCTCATTCGAAATATGTGCAGCTTGTTGTTTTTGTTTTAAATGACTAATTAAATCTCAAAGTAATATCAATTTTAGTTTTACTTTTGTAACTGTATAATATATTATTTAAATTTAACGAAAGTGGTCGCTATAAAAGTCGCTGCGCTCCCATAAACCGCTCCGCTAATTAAAATAATCATTCTTTAACTCTGGACTTTAAAAGTAATTGTATAACAAGAAATATTTTTTATTCTTGTAATTAACATTGTAAGAATCTAAAATCACTTTAGTTAATGGACATCAATGATACTTTTCAATCATAAAATTTAATACTTATAATTAAGAATGTTCCATTATAAATTGTAAGAATATTATTCAAGGAAAAAACGTGTTACAATTTAAGTTCATTTAATTATCTTACGTATAAAGAAAATAATTTTTTATAATATATGCATAATGTTAACCAAAAACAAAATTAAAAATATGTAAATTATTTTCTTCCGCTGACAGTATGAAACTCCAACTAAAAATCAACAAATTATTCTACATATGTCAAGAGCTTTAGATTATTGTGTCAAGTGTCATTGAAAATTATTTCTACTTTTTGACGCCTAAACTCGAGTACTGTCTCAATTTTGAAATAGATTATAAGAATAAAGACCGGCATTTAAATAAATTGGATGATTTATTTATGATCAATAATTCACTATTTTCCACTGAACCATCTTTATGAAATTTCTAATTTACAACTCATTTGTAAATTTCACAATTAATTTTTAATTAAGATATTATTTTCAAATGATGGTTAGTTTGGGGTCTGAGTGCCTTGTTTTTTAATTAAAATTTATTATTAATAATTAAAAAGTTTTATCTACCTGTTTGTAGTTTGGTAATAAAAAATTTTCAAAAATTAAAAAAACTTAATCCATAAAATCTGATTAATCCAAAAATTAATTCTTATTCTTTCTTATTATGTTGATCTTTTTAAAAATGAATTATGTTAATAAACAATTTAAGATATTCGACGTTAAGGTTGCCCAAATTTTCTGTATTAAGAATAATGATTTTAATGATGGTAACTCCTGTCACTATCTTAACTTAGTTAGAAGTCACCTTAGCTCGAACTCTGACTCCTCAATATTTTTTGTTGTGTTCGATAACTTTTACAATCACTGTCACTATTAATTCGCATATCTGCTTGAACCAAAATAACCACAGAAAGCTTTCTTTAAAACTTGAATCAAGATAACCACTATTAAACCTTATTCGTCTACAAATGAATCAAAACCATTACTATAATATTTTTCTTATATATGCGCAAATGAAGAAAAGTAATCACAATAAACTTTATTTATCACAATGATACAATTTACAAGTTTGAAATCACAACGAAAAGATATAGGTTATCAATGAATAATAATGAATCTGTGACTAATAATATCTATCGAATTATTAAGCTTAAGAAAATCATTAATTAAAGAAATATGAATTTTTAAAAGAAAATAGCGCAAAAGAAGTTCTCGCCGTTAGAGTTCAATGAGTCTGAGGGTCGCTCGGTATGCCTTTACGATCGTCTATGTATTCGAAATCTCGATGAGACTTATTTGAAAGCCCTCTCGTCAGGTAATTTATAGAAACAATAATAATTAACTACTCTGAATTTTCCAAATTTTCGACGAAATTTAACAAATCCACTGATATCTCTTTGTAATAATCAACAAATTTACAGGTTTCTGGAAGGTTGGCCTGGCAATTCTCCTGATCTTAATGTCATCGAAAATTGTTGGATAATGCTTAAAAAGA
>JBBMKC010223632.1:0-12043 GCA_037834085.1 Bipalium vagum
ATCGGTTTTTCTACATTTACAAAAATTTTACTTTGGGAATTTTTGATTGGAAACATGTACTTCAACATATTCTATCAAATATTTAAATATAGACAGGATTAAAGTACTTATAACTATATATTTTCATCATTTTATCGAAATTTTAGAGGTTGTCCAAAACATATGGACGGCATTGTACTTAATTAATTACTATAATTTTAATATAATATTAAATTAATTTATTATTTAAACATCAAATCTGGTCCTATTTATTCTAAATATTAACCATAATGGATTATGTACATTATGTACAAAACTAATCCAATTGTTGAATTGTATTTTTCATATAAAGGTGTTTTTTAGTTTTGATATTATTGAAACCTATTAACTATTTTAAAGTTTTCATTAATTTAATAAACAGGATTTACATTTAAAATGTATTATTCGTTGTGAACTAATTCATTTTTATAATTTTAAAGAAATATTTTTATTACATATATTGCTCGGTTATCAATGAGCTTCATAAACAAGGTTTATAAATGATAGAAAATTGGTCTCAGAGGAAATTTTCTATTCAACCTAATAATTCAAGGCATGTTATACAAAGTATTCTGATAAAGTGCAAACAATATAAAACAATTGGGAATATATTTTAAAGTGGCCGTAAGCAGAAAAATACAGAAAGATCAGAAAGATTATTTATTCTTAATTAAAAAAAAATAACGTTGAGAAACAAACCAAACTTTACCAGTTAGTACTGTAAAGCGTATTCTAAGAAAATATGGATTGCTTAGGTGGATTGCAGGAAAAAAAAACTTTTATTAAATGAGCGACATGTAAAACCGCCCTAAGTAGTCCAAAAAGTATGTCAAATTGTATTCTTATTTTTGGAATGACGTCTTATTTAATGTCGAATGAAAATGTTCTACAGAAGAAAAAATGTCCTCAGGTCACAAGAATACAAATATAGAGCGATATCTGCTCTGAATGGAGGCTGCACAACTTCAACATCAAAAAGTCATCTAACAGTCACTGGCTCAATACTGTCATTGGTTTTTTGTCTCTATGATATTATTATCATTACCATTCTGTCATGACGAGTTTTAATTAAAGAATTAAACATGAATGAATACCAACCACGGTAAAAATAATTGTTATTGTGATGAGAAATATAAATTAAATATATTTTGATGTTTACTTTCTTCTGAATGTCGTAAACAGTTAAGAAAGGAAGACATCTTTGATTCTTAAGATGAAAAATCTTTTATTTCAAACAGAGATAGTGAGTGTAAGTACACGTGAACACGCAATTAATATTAACGAAGTTCATTAAGATAAATAATTAAATTATTGAAACTTAATATACAAAATATTTGTTTTAAAATAAATAATAGAACATTTTCATTTGGTGATTATTTTATGATTTAAATGTTTTTAAAACTTTAAATAATATATCCACTACTATGAAAATTGGCACTTTAGAAAAACATTTAAAATTGTGAATATAATTAGATAAATGAGATTTGTTAGAAATTCATTTGTCATACTTTGCTTGGAATTAAAAACTATAATACAGCAAGTTAGTGATTAGAAAATGTATTCCAATAACTTTTTGGATTTCATTCGAAATTGCTGCAACATTTTGTTTTTGTTTTAAATGATTAATTTAATCTACAATTAATATTAATTTTTAGCTTTACTTTTGTAACTATATAGTATATTATTTAAATTTAACGAAATTAATCGGTATTAAGGTCGCTGCTCTCCAATAAATAAAAATATCACTATGTAAGTCTGGATTCTAAAAAAATTGTATAACATAAGAAATATTAAATTAACCTTCACAAAAGACCTGCAGTAAAATCGAAGTTTAACCAAATTTTATAATTATTTTTAATCTAGGATTTTAAGAAATGAAACCTTCAAAACAATGACTTGGACAACTTGTTTCCCGCTGGATTAATGACACCAAAATTCTTATGAAACTCAATGATCAACTTAGAAAAACAACCATGAGAAATCTGAAGAAGATTCGTGAAGGAATTATCCTTGAAAGACAAGCTGGAAGTGGAAGACTCGCAAATTTGGATTGATGATAAAATACGACTCTCATAATTAGCCTTGAAAAATGGTCATATGTCATCAAATGAAATTGTCATTGAAATGAAGAAGAGAAAAAAACATCAGGTTCAAGAACAATAAAAAAAATATTTAAATGAGATGTAGATATGGTCAATGTTACCAAAGTTTGTATCAAAATTAACCTCACTTTATAAAGAAAAAAGAATCAAATGGTGCAAGATCACCAGAAGACAAGATTTTGACTATGAATTTTAGATGACGAATGTTTATTTGAACTATACTTAAGTCATGTTGGAGTTTGGTCCAATTCAAGACCCAAAAATGTGAGACCAAATGGAATTCTTATTTAATGGGATGGAGAGCCATAAGTACCAAAGGAAAATCGATTTTGGTGAAGACAAGATTGATTTCAAATCATATCAAGGCATATTATAGAAAGGTCTGCAAAACATTAGGAATATATTGTTAAGTCTCTTAAAATTGGAGCTAAAACTTAGAGCTTAACGGGTAGAAGGTTATTTTTTATTTGTGAACTTAACTATGATTTTTAATCGACTAAATGAACGAAATAATTTCAAATCTTTATTGACACTAAAAAGTGAATTTACAAGGCAAGAATGATTGCTGTTTGAACAATCCTCTGCAAGAAAACTTGCCCCGAGTTTAGGGTTAATTAAAGGAAGGAAATCTTTTCGCACTGATAAAAATATCAGTGTTTCAAAAGCCCTCAAAGATAGGTAATTCACCACCCTAATTAGTGTGTGAACTACGAAAACAAAAAGATCTGCGATAGAAGTGAAATGAACAACAACAATTATTTTATTTTAGGGCTGAATCCTAACATTTATTTATAAGGTATTTAGTTAAGACAGTTGTATAATTTATTAAAATTATCAACTGTAGAATTAATTTTCAAAATGATTTTAGCAAATTTATGAAATTTATACGTTGATACTAGGTACAAAAAATTATGCAATTCTTTTCGAATTACTAATTATTTAAAACTTTGACAATGAAATTATAATAAGAATAATATAAGAATAATTACTTGTGGGCATTTATTGATTCAAAAATATTTGTGCAATTGGACTTGATGTTTATGCTTATGTGGACTTAATTTCGAATTGAATATGTTCTGGAATATATCCGTTAATATCTTGGATTTTGACTGCGCTTTAGACTTGACAATTGACGTGCAAAAATGTGAGTGTTTTTCAGTATTTCATTTTGTTTTTATATGCATTTTTTTATTGTTTTTATATTTAGTAACATCTTGTTACTAATTTTAGATTTTGTTTTTTAATATATTACCATATATAATTTTTACATAAATATTATTTGTTCAAAATCCATTTTTAGTAAGTTGTACTTACTAAATTATATTTTAATATATTTTTTATATTTTTGTTTTAATTATTAAAATGAGTAACAATAATGACAACAATAATAATAATGATAATAATAATTAATTACATAATTTATATTTTAATTTCTTATTCTATAATAAATTTTTTTCGGGAAAGAATTCTTGTCACATTAAAATCAAATAAAAATAAATATTAAAAAAACAAAATTTTTTATTAACACAAATAAAACTGTTTTTTGGAATAAAATCATTGTTAAGTTATCAAATAAGGATCACATTATCATTTGTTCTTTGCTTGTTTTGGGAGTCTCCACAATATTAGCAAAATTTCTTCTAATGCAAGACCCCATACCTCGAAGTCGACAATAGATTGGTTAGCTGCAAATAATATAATTGTTATTCCGTGTCCACCAAACCCTAAAACCTAAGCCCATTTGAAAATATTGGGAACTAATGAATAGAGAAATAGAATAGAAAACTCAAAAACTATGATTGATTTTGAGATAATTGTCAATAATACTTGAACTGAACTGACACTGCAATATTTGAGGGCACTATTTCTGTCAATGTCCCGAAGAATTCAAAATTGTTTTGTTTTGAAAGAAGAAAAGGAAAAATATTAAACTTTACAGTATGTATTCTGTGTAAATGTCTTTGATATTAAAATGTAAAAATGTAAAATCATTTACATTAATAAAACATAAAAATTTATAATAAAGTTCATTATCTTGGAGTAATTCTCATTTTAAAGAATGCGACTTTTTATAGCAGTGGGTAAATATTTAAAAGAATTTAAATTAATTTAAATATTTTTTAAAAATAATTTTATTAAATAAAATAAATTAATGTCAGTTGAAAATACTTTGTTAAAATGAAGTAATTTAATGATTGGATAATAATAAGTTCCTTTGATTAGCATATCGGATAAATTTTGAGAAAAAAGGCTTTTGTAAAATAATAATAATGAATTTCAAGGTTTTGGACATTTCAATGTCAAAATCTGAAAATTTAGGCTTTACCATCAGCGGGGATATAGAGAGTTACCTGAGAGTTGAAAATGTATTTTAATTTCCTTTGCTTCCTTAATATTGATAATAATAATTAGATAAAACTGAATGGAGTAGCATTTGAGGCTGGATTACAAAATGGAGACTGTATTTTAATGATAAATGATATACAGATTCTAAGTCGAGAAGACATTGCTAAATCTATGAAAAAGACAAACAGTACAGTAAAATTTAGAGTGATACGGTAAGATATATTTTCTTTATTGTCGTCTCAGATTATGTAGAGCTGCATTATTATTTGAATATTATTTTTTTGTATGTTCTTGATTTTAACGTGATCAGTCTTAAGATTAAGAGATCTTGAGACGTTTATATAAATGTATTACAGAAATCTTTGCTATTATTTCTATACAAGGCAGTCCCAGATATTTTCTAAATCAAGTTATCTCAAAATTATTGGAATTATCTATATATTTAATAAATGATTGATATTTTATACTCATTTTAGAGATACGTTTTAATTTGTTAATTATTTTGACATTTCTATTAAAGCTCTAGAATATTAATTCTAAAATTGATACCAATAGTTCCCATAGAAAATTATTTTTGCAAAATCATTGAATTAAAATTTAAAGGTTTATATTAAATTAATTAAGTAATTAAATAAACAATAAGTAATTAATAAATTTTTAATTATTAAGTAATATTATACTTAATTATAAATAAAATTCATCTTAATTTTTATAAAATTAATTAATTAATAATTATCATTAAAATAAAAAAGTAATTATTGATTATTATTTTTAAAGTAAGTATCGGTTATTATTTTATTCAATAAAAGATTACCAAAGAAGTTTGTGATAAAATTTTACTTTATTCATAATATCGATTTATTAATAATTTTTTAATAAATTGATTAATAAAAATTGTTACTCAGAAAACTGTGCTTAATAATTAATTTAAATTGATCCATTTGTTGTATAAATTGAGTTGTACTTCACCATAACTTTATAAATTTTATTTGACGTTTATAAAGTTATTATAAAGTGTATTTTATGAGTGTATATATTAAAAGTATCTCAGTGAGTATGTAAGAATTTACTGAATTTCATATTTTCTGTATTATATTTTTATTACATCATTTTCTTTTATACAAAAATACATAATAGAGATATTTTTCGACATAAATGAAAACTGAAAATTCCTGAATTCCTGATAGACATTTCGGTGTAAGTCTTTATAGAACTATTCGATTACTCTCGAAGGGTTTCTAAAGTAACTTCTGTTCCATGTTATGAAAGTGTTTAACTATTTTTATAAAGAGAGCACTATTTTGTGGGCCTTAGTCTATGAAAACACGTTAATTCTGAAATCATTAAAAGAAGAAGACTATTTGATTTGTCAAAGGTCCAGAAAATTTTTACTTCGATGCGAGACCCAAACCAAACCAGTCATTATTTGATAGTAAAGTTTCTCTGTTGTAATCCTTTTTTGAAGTGTTTCAATTTATTGAAAGATTTCATTGTCTGACTTATTCAAAATTGATGAAGTTAATTCTTATATAACACTTTTCATCAGAATCACAATGGATGATAAGAACTCTTATTGTTTTCTGTAACTCTTTTAGTATCACTTTTTCAATTATCTTGACCTCTTGACAAGTTGTACATCATATCTTTTAAGAAATATGTTTAAAATGATCTTTCTCGTCGATTGATCATGATTTGTTGAAAGTACAACTTTTACGACATTATCTACGTCTACTAAAAGACCACTGAATGATGCTCACTCAACAACGTTGTACTCATAATCTCTTTTATTTCTCTTTTTTCTCATCGGACAAATGGTCGCAGTTCTGTCGGTGCTTTTCTCTCAGCAATTGGTAGTGACATATCTCTCATACCACCTTCTGTTTTCACTGCAATGATTAAAATCAATTGTAGAAATAGACTGAAAATATTGCCAAACGTAATCTCATTAATCAAGTTGTGATTTGCAGCTCTTAAGTTCTTTTAGACAGTAAACCATCCAAACGATCGCATTCCATTTAAAAACATGATCAATACACTGTAGATAAAGTTCAATATTCAATATTTCAGAGATCATACCTTTCTGATCGAATCGTTTTCAGTGCTTTTTTGCACCAGTTCCACATTTCTTAGTTATCGTTAATCATTAATAATTATAATTAAAATTTTGATCTTTCCTTTATTCGATTGATTCCTCAGTTATTTAAAAATTTCAAATAATAATAATAATAAATAAATAAATAAATAATAATAAATAGTAATAATAAATAATGATAATAGTAATAAAAAATAATAGTAAAAAAACAATAATAAATAAGTAATAATAAAATATTATTATTAATAATAAAATCTTATAATAATATTATTATTAGTGATATCAATGTCACCAAACATTTTTAATTAGGTTCACCATCATTTATAGGTTCTTCAATCGCTAATAAAGTAGACGTCTCAATTAACGGAAATCATGTTGTATTATAATTTAGGTCGTCATTATTGATTGATCAAATATTAATTTACTTATACATATGCATTGAAAGAAAATAATAAACGTCAATGAAAAAAAGTTAAATCAATTTTCAATTTAATTATTTTGTTTAATTGAGCACTTTTCATCCAATCTTTCTTTATTTTATTAAAAAACATTAAGAATTATAATTTCTTTCTTTTTAAAAGTTAGGATTTTTAAAGCTTGAAGTTCTTAATTGTTGACCTATTTATAGAAGATTTATGTATTGGATTGGTGCATAAGTTCGTGCGGTTTTTAAAATTATTAAAAATCCATACTGATCAAAAATAAAAACCATGTAAAATAAAAAATTCTAGATAACAAAATGAATTTATTAAACATTAGTAAAAACATATATCTCAGTATCAATCGGTGAGATATTCTCCACCACAATCGATCACAGAGGTGCATCGTTTAAATCAAAAATTCCACTGCTAAATTTCGAAAAAAATGTTGTGCTGTTCGTTCACTGACTATCTTTTCTCCATAAACTCAAAAAATCATTCTAGTGGCTTCTGCAGCGACTAAATGTTGATTAAAATAGAAAAGGATTAGATACCGGAAATGTTGTATTTTATCTATCTGACACTATTTTAATGAGAGTAATGAAAGTGAAAGTTCGTCTAAAATTATTTAAATAGATAACTCAATAAAAATCAATATTAACTCAATTACTCAAATAAGTTAAAACAAGAAATTGGCGTGTTTTCCTTGCAACAAATAAAACCGCACGAACTTATCACCAACCTGATAATAATAATAATAATAATAATAATAATAATAATAATAATAATAATAATAATAATAATAATAATAATAATAATATTTTAAATATCGAAAACAGGATATAAGTATTGATTTCAATATAAGTCACATAGGTCGAGTTAAGTGATATAACAAAGGTTTTTGGTAACATTCTAGAATCAGATGATGCAAATATTATGGCTTTGTTTTTATGAATGAATATAAAATGGATCTCAGATCAATGGAATATATCTTTACTTAACTTTTTGTCAATAATATTTCGATTTTTTATCAATTTTTTTAAGCATTAAAAAATATAACAGATGCAACTTTGATTAATTGATGCAAAATACGCTATCAGATTATTACCGTTATTGTTGTGTACTTTGTCATCTGTCACCTCGTATTACTGACTTTATGAATTAAATAATTCAATTTAAATTAAAGTTTTGTTTAAATTGAAGAAATTATGAAAATATAAAAATTATTAATACTTTGTGACTCTTAAACAAAAACAGGAAAATTAACTATCTTTATTCTTTTATCAAAAAATGTTACATAAATCTTTATTGGAAAATCATTTGACCAATATTTTATTTATTTTTTTTAAATAAGAATTTAAAATTTAATTTCTCGAAACTTTATAAAAATTATTTTATTCTCTTAAAAACGACCTTAAAATTTAAACAAAACTTTGAGTATAAGCACTTTTATTTGTAGTTAATATCAGAAATCTTTTAATTTTCCTTGTCAATATTTTTTGTTTAGCTGAAGTAATGTTTCCTGAACTCTTTGTTTATAACAAAATATAATATGAAGAATGCTTTCATAGAACTGACAACAAAATATAAATATACGTATAATGAATATAATAAAACATAATATAATAAACATAATATAATAAATATAAAATGAAAAATATAATATAAGAAATATAATATGATAAAAATAATATGATAAATATTATATAATAAAAATAAAAATTTTTAATAAAAAATTACATATGAAATATAAATATTTATTTTTTTATTTTATATTTAAAAACCGAATGAACTTTCCGGACAGCGGAACTAAAATTAAAGAAACTAAAAATATAATTAAAATATAAATAATAAACCTCTTGTTAAATTCAAACAAATTATCTCAGTAATATTTGAGGAACATTGTCAACAAACTCGTTTTATAAACAAAATATTTTTATGAAAAATTAACTTCACTTACCTAAGTTGTGGAGGTCTGATGACTGACCATTTCGTACTGTACTGTGTCTGACGACATGAACTGAACCTACCAATCTGAGATGAAAGTTCATCATAAAAAGTTTTTTGGTTGTAAAATAATAAAGAAGTCAACCAGATTTACTGCCACAAAGGTAAACACAACAAAGAATAAATACTGAAACAAAATACAACGAAAACAAGATGGAATTTTGCGAAATTGATCAATTGATCACAAGGCCTTATTACAACAAAAGCCGCTCCTGATGAACGGAATAGTAAATAAATTGAGTTAATCAAAATAATTCTTCAATGTATAAAATTAATCGTAAAGAGAATCACTCTACCAAACGAAGCTTAAAAAAATCTCCATAAAATCTTATCACTAGGTGCATTGGTTAAGAACCAAAGTGCATCATTGAACCAGAAAACTGAAATCTATTTGTGAAAGGTCAAATACTTTGAGAGCATCCTCTGCCGATGCGAAATCTGATCTTCTCGTCTGTGAATGATGTTTCTTTTCCAGTTGAATAAGTTTTTCAGTCAAAAACTGAAACAATAACCTTGGTCCTTTTTATATTAATACTAGGGTGATGCAAAAGTTCGTGCTCAAAAATATTTATTTACAACAATAATACCATCCTTCAAAAAAAAGTTCATCAGGTTCAATGATTTTACGCCACCGATCTGCCAGCATTCTTATCGGGTCAAAGTATAAATTTCTTTATTTTAATTCGAAAAACCCTTCACAAGGCATTTCAATTTCAACTCCAAATTCTGAGCACGAACTTTTGCATCACCATAGTAATTAAACCAGATAATTCATACCTCCGAGTCAATAAAGTCAATCTGTTACATATTTTGAAAATATTTTTAAATCTTTATTACATAGACTTTCCAAAACGAATAAACAACTTGAAAAACAATAATTTGTTTTAATAATCAAAAAATTAATTTGTTTATTTACTTTTTTAAATGGATTGGCTTTATGTACCATCGTGTATAGTCATGAAACAGAATTTTTTGACAAAAATCTATGAAAAACATACATCGTACTGTCCTTCTATACTGTAAGATTTTGTTTTTTCTGTTGCTATCCTAACGACTTACAAAGATGCTTGCTAGATATACTCGAATTTGAGATCACCAAATTGTTCTGAGGAAGTGTAAATAGTCAAGGATAGACTTATTATTAAAAAATATATTGGTTATTACAGTTACAAATACGTAGTCTTTAAAATTTGATAAACAGCTTGTTATAAAAATAACCGAACTTTATTGATGCACAGTAGAATACACATTATATTATCCATGACAAATTTTAATTATTCAAAATAGATTCCATGGGATTCGATACAGCATCTGACACGGTCAGCTAATTCAGGCATCGATTTTTCATGGTTATTTAAAGGAATTTTCTTCAGCACTCGTGTCACGGCTGCTTGAATAACTTTCTTCACCTTTTATTCGCTCATTCAACTGCTCCTTTTAGAATAGTATCAAATACATTTTTAAGCTTTTAAAAGGTATTTTTAAAGAAGATCAATAAATAAATTTCATTGATATAAAGTACCGATTTTCTCTGATTTCATCTCTCCAAAATTCAGGAATTGTACGTTAGTAACCTAAAACAATTTTTGTGTCGATGGACGAAATTTATTCAGTCGAATGGTTCATATTTTGATTAATAAAGTTTCGTTTTACTTGAAATATTGACATTGAAAGTTTAAGATCAAAAACCGACATTCATTTTTAAACGACCTGATTCTTAAATGACATTTTGCATTTAAAATAATAAGATTAGATTGATTCCATAAAATGTACCAAGATTTGATGGAATTTCAGTGTGATCTGTTTTGTACCTCTCGAGGGATCTGATAGGAGCGAAATTATTAATCAGCTTCAAGAGGTGTACAGTGAAGAAGTCTCATCTCATTAGACTATTTATAATTGAATTTTCATCTACTTGAACAAGTGTTTTCGATTCACTAAAAGTGGAAGACCTAAATTTTTAAAAGATATTGTGAGAAATGAACGAAAAATTACTCAAACGCAAGTATCTGAGATGGTACGCAGGTACAATGATAACGTTCCTATTCACACAAACAAGAAATCACAAGATATTCCAAAGCTGGGTTTGTGCAGTTGGATCATTCTCAGTATAGATTTTGCACCAAGTAATTTTTATTTTTTCAATCATTTGAAGAAACATGGATGACATAAATTCGTTTCAAAGAATGATATGACGGATAATGTGACGAAATTACATATTGAGAAATATCAACATTTCTTTGAAATAGGCCTCAATGGAATGGTTAACCGGTGGAAAAAGTGAACTAATCTAAGCGACGGTTAGGTCGAGAAATGAGATCCACAAATGTATGAGTATTGTTTAAAAAAATTATTGAGTTCACTTCATCATTTCTGATAGAGTCTAAGTACATTTTAGCCTTTCAACGTAATATTTAGTCTAATTATTTCAATTAATATATGCGCTTATTACTAGCATCAAATAAAGGTCACACAAATGAAACTATTCATCCCACACATTCAACAAAATCATTATGCTAAACAAATCACTCTTTGTTAAAAATTATTATGCGTTAAATAATAATTTAATTAATATTTAACTAAATGAATAATTAATAATATAAAATAATTATTCACTCATTCTTTCAGTAAATGGTAAAATCAATAATTTTTTTAAAAATGCATATTGAGACCGAATCTTTTCCAGTTTTAAAGAATTCGTTTATTTCTCTTTTAATAAGATTTTAAATATTTTATGGGAAAAATGTTTATTTATTTATATATTTTTTTTTAAAAATTTAAAAATTTTTATTGATAAACTTTCCAACGAAAATGTTGAAATTTTTACATAGAATTTTTAATCAATTTTTGATAATTGAAAAATACCACTTATTTCATAAATGGATTTTATTATAGACGTCATCCACGTTTACCGGTTAGACAATTAAAACAAGGATGAGTTTCAGATATCGAAAATATAATTTGTGAATTATTTTTAATTAATTATTAATTTTAATTGTAATTGTGTATTAGTTAATTATTAAATGTTTACCTTTATGTATTTATTTAAAATATTTTTT
>JBBMKC010223643.1:0-12043 GCA_037834085.1 Bipalium vagum
TTGTGATTTTTTTTTGTTATTCTTGTAATTGAATATATTGAATAAAAACGCTAATGACTTTTGACTCAACCTGGTAAAATAGTGGTGCAAGAATACGAAATTTTTTAAACCACACGAAGACGAAGCTTTCAGAAATATCGTATTGAATTGCGATATGTCTAGTGAATTTTTCTGCACTCCATTTATAAAATAATAAGCTTTTGATAACCATATTTTTACATTTTCAAATATTGTGCCAGAAATATACTGCAATTTGTTTTTAATATCGAATTTCTTGCATGAAAGATCAATATTTATTAATCCTTTTTCTTGACACCAAGTGATTTTGTCAATTTCAAGTTTGAATACTTCAAATAAATGAATTTTTCATATAAAAATTGAATAACGATTAACACGTTAAAATAAAACACCGTGGTTGAACTAAAAATGTTTCTCCAGCTGATGTGTGAATAAATAATATAGTCACCGAAATGACCTCAACATTGTTATCTTGTGTGATGATGAATATTTGTAAAATGGGCAGAACAGTATTCTTTAAAATGCTTAAACATTACCAATGAAATATTCTCCTATTTAGTAAATTTGTACTGAAAAGATTCACTTTTTTAGTTTCAATTATATATATATATAATATTATATATAAACAGATGAGAAAATTCTGTTTATACTAACAGGTTTCTTGACTCAGGAATAATCAAAGTACAGAATCACAATAAATCCTTATCACCACTAAGATTACTAATGAAAAGAAAAATAAAAATCTTCCTAAAAATAAAAAGCATAATTATCGATATTTCTAATTATAACAGACTAATATAGGTATCATGAAGTACTTAACCTTTTGATAGTTGAGAGATCAGCTTGTACTGCTTCCTCAGAGATTAAGTCATGTTATTTAAGTTCCCTGTGTATTTTATGAATAGTGGTTGCAGATAGAGAAATCATCAGATAAAAATCTTAATGAGTACTAAACCCTTCGACTTATTGTATAATTTCATTGAATCAAGGATTGAATTACATAAGCACATTTAGGTAAGGCATTATCATATAATTGTATCATTGTTAATTACCTTGTTATGAATATCTTTTCCTTGAAGAAAGTTTGACTTTAAAGAAAGTAAATTAAAATTGTTCTTGAGTTGTGGGATTAGTTTTTAAGATTTTTCAATTAGAAATATTTCTTCATAGTATAGAATATTTAATAAAAGTTTATAAAATGATTATTTGAATTTATTTATTAAAGGACTTTATATTTATTTTGAGTATATTTATTAAAATCCTTAAAAATGTTTTTAAGGGTCTGTAAAGTAAATATTCGAAGTTATTAACATCTTTAAAATAATTATTTTAATTAGTTATAATTAATAAAAATTTATTTTTATTAAAGTTTTTAAATTATTATTTGTTAAAAGTATTATTTTATTAATTAAATTTATTTTATTGCTTAAAATTTTTAAATTAATAAATTCAAACCAATAAAAAAAAATCTTATGGTTTTACCGATATTTGAAATTGTAGATCTTTTATTTTTATTTTAAAAAAATTGTACTTACTCTAGACCATAAAAACCCCGATTTATTTATTTTAGAAAGAATTTGTAAGTCTAGTATGTTTAATTAATGTAATATTGATTATTATAGATGGTGCCATCTAATGATTAGAAAATATTAATCTTAATCCAGCACGAGAGAATTCTCATGATAATTGGTAAAGTACAGCTTAGTAGTATGAACTAAAAAAAAATTCATTAAAAAATCCATAGGACTTTTTCCGGATGACCTAATAATAAATCAAAAGAGTTCTTGCTGTTTTCAATAAGACTAATTTATAATTAGAGACCAGATTTTATATGCTACATTTTGTGCAACACTAATTAAAACAAATACAAATTAAACAAGAATTTATTATTTGCAGTAACATTCAAATATTGTATATTCTCCATTGTCAAAGTCTGTCTACGATCAGATAACATTAATTTAGGCTGAAGAGAAGATGTTTAATATCAACAGAAAATAAAGAGTTTACTGTGTTTTATGTAAAATTTCCTGATTTTTTCATAAACCATTGCTTTAACATCAGGACATTTGCCAAGGTTTGCAGTTATTTTTTCTTTTGCAGACCCCTCTAAGCCTTTGTATGCTTCGATAAATATTTTCCACTGATCTTCATTTAACATTCTGTTTTTTCAATTTTTCTATCGATTCTAAGAGAAACTGTATCTTGAAAAGATGAATAATACAAGCTTTAAAACTTCATATTCAATTAACTTTTCTGCATTTGTAACAAGCTACTGAATCATCTGGTAAAGCGTTTATAAATTTAGTAATAATGTAAAAGTTTTGACAGTAATAAACCGCACAAAATATCCATGAACTCCAACGAGTAACAACTATATCCGGAAGCATGGAAATACCTGTTAAAATATAAAAATAAAATAATTTAAAATATTTATCTAAGCAAATTTACTTTGTTACTTCCTTGAAAAGCTGAATGCGAAAGGGAGACTTTAGCAAAATAATTTTTATACATCCCAGGAATAGATTCACACAATAGATTCACAAAGACGATTCAGGCTATGAACTAAGCAATTATATGCTTCAAATTTGGATACATGGCTTTTAATTTTCTAAAAGCAAGTATTAATATATATGGCGCCTGATCCATGACACATCTAGAGTAAATACATTTGTAACCTTTCAGTTTAAAGAAAAAATATAATTTATTGTATGCAATTTGCCATCCCTCAGAAAACCACAAGCATCATTGAAACTTTGCATGATCGTCATAATGTTCGTTTTTTCTAATGTAGAGACTGTAAATAATAAATACAGTTATTAAAATACAAGTAAAAAAAATTCATTTTCTTTTAACAGCATCGGCGTAACAGGTTCAAAATATTAAATTTTTTTTTATATCTGTAGTTTTATCTATTATAAATCAATTGGGTGTTCACGAACAATATTCTTTATTTTCTGAATTGTACTGGTATAAATAGGCTTGATATAACTCTTTCTAATTCTTTACTCTGGAATATGATGCCTATAAGTTATAATAGACAATTTGATGAATTTTCATGATTTGTTTCTGAACATTTAAAAAAAAAATTTTTTTTTCAAAAAACCTCGCAATTCCAAAAGGTTTTGGACAATACATATTTAATTTATGGTAACATTTAAAATGTTTAAACGATTTTCTAAATCAATTCGTTATTATAAGACATAAAAATATTTATTTATTTATTTATATTATTATATTTTTATATTATATATAAAAATCCATAATTCGTTCGAAAAGAAATAAAAATATAATATTAAATAAATATAAACAGCATTAATCTTTTTAGTTACCTGTGTAGCATTTCCATCTTTCAAGAAATAAAATTTCATTGTGTATCGCACCTCTTCTTTATTTATATCCATTTCTAAAGATGAATAAAATTTTATTAATTAATCAAAATGCCTACTTTTTAAAGTTATTTGAATGTTAGGATTATAATAAATTATGAAATGATATATTAAAAGAAATGAATTTCAATCAAACTACATAAAGAACATTTTCAACATCTATTAACAAAATCGGCGGAAACGTTTTAGATTACCCAATATTTATCAGTTTTTCATAATTAATTTTCATATACATTTTTTTTGTAGAACTCTGAAAAATTTTCTAATTAAACTTACGAGAATCAAAAAGATAAAAGATTACCAGAAGACCCTTAGAAACTTAACTGATTTTTAAAATTATTTTTGTTTGAGGAATTCTAATTCAAAATAAGTTAGAATTAATAATTTGATAATGATAATAATAATAAAATAATAATAAATTTTCTGGATTTTAAATAATTAAAGGGGTGCTATTAAACGACCAATCTGAAAATACTTATACGTTCAATTCAAAAGAAGCAGAATATTACGCAATATTCAGAAATTATGTAATATTCAGTAAAAATAATATTTATATTTGTATTTACTCAAAATATACTGAGTAAAATAATATAAAGGGAATTGAATAAATTGAAAGAAAATACTATTAAAGGGAAAAAATAAATCATCAATATTAAGCTTAACGAGAAACGGAAAAATCCGAAGAAATAAGAACTGGAGGTCTCTATGGAAAGTAATAAAAAATTGATAATTTGATTGCAAAGAAAGATTACGACCAGATAATCAGAAAACAAGAAATGTTTTTAAATAAATCTAAATATATGATTTAATAATTTTTAAATATTAATATTATTTTGTTTTAATAATATATATTATTATTTAAAGATTTAATATTTATAATAATATGATGAAATAATTTTTAAATTATTAATAATATTTTTTTTAATAATATATAATACTATTTGAAGAATAATAATTAATCATAATAAATAAAATTGAAAATTATTTAAATTAATTAAAAATTATTTGTATTAAGATTAAATTAAAAAAACTTTCCTAGAATTCTTTTTCAGAAAAAATAAATAATAATTTTTATTTCCAATTAAATTTAAAAATGTCTTGTGAGTATTTAAACTGATTTCTAATTTTTGAATTTTTTAAAATAATTTCCTTATTGTGCTTTTTAATTAATTATAAATTTAATTTTAATATTTATTTTAAAATAATTTTTATTGAAATAAATAAGGACACAATATATATTAATTTATTAAGAAATGAAAATTTGTTTAAGTATTATTATTTTGAAAAGTCATTCCAAAATATATCTTTAAAACTAAGACTGATTTTGTTGATATTGCGGCTAACATGTCTATATATTGAATTTTGTGATCAATTTGTGAAATATAATTTTCTGAACAAAAATCACAGTCACTTTCCATTGGTTGATCTATTTTAATGTCATCTCCCAAATAATTTCATTATTATTTGCTAATAATTATAATTATGTTAAATAAGTAATAATTTTTACAAATTACATTTTCTGAATGAAAGAATTTTATCAGAAGATGCACTTATTTTCAAAAAATACAATTCAAAATTGAAACAAGAAAAAAATATAATATTTCATTAATTATTTTTTTGTAATATGAAAAATTAACACTACTCTTTTTTAGTGAAAATCACACAGGGAAATTTAATAAATAAAATATGATATAATTTTGAGAATGAAAAAATTTTTTATGAGAAACTGAAAATGTTAACTGTCAGACAAAAATGTGCCCATAAATTACATGGGATAACATAACCGATGTGTTTCGTCCTTTGCAATATTTTATTTATTGAAAAATAAAATGAATTCAAAACCTACGATGAGGGAAAGTAATTTTATTAAAAATGCACTGAAATGCTTCATTTAAGACTGATATTGGGATAATCTTTATAGTCATGGCAGAATTTTAAATTATTAAAAATTATTATGACATTATATTTTTGATTTTTAGTAACATAATCATGAATTTGACTGAAAATTGAATCATAAATTTGCAAAAAATATTTTCCATCACGCAATATTTATGAGATGTATATAATTATAATTTTTAAATAAGGCTTCTTTCCAATCATAGTTTTTATGTCTTCTATAATTGAAAATAAAATAATGAAATGCACAAGAATATCTTGTCACAAAAACAGATAATTGAGATTATTTATTTAATATTAAGAAGTAGCGAAGGTAATTTTATTAAATTTTATTGGTTGTTTTTAGTTTGTTTTAAATAATAGTGATAATAATAATAATAATAATAATAATAATAATAATAATAAAATAATAAAAAATATTAAAAATGATAATAATAATTATAATAAAATAATAATAATAAAAATGTAATAAAAATCAAAATAATAATAATAAATAATAATAATAATATTAATAATAATAATAAAATAAATAAATAATGGTAATATAATACTACTGATCATATTTTTTGTATTAATTATAATTATTATTTCATGTAAAGACATGAAAAATTATTATTATAACATATTTAAAAAATACCACGAGAAAACGTGAAGGATCACAAGGAAACATTATCTTACTTTATTGTCCCATTCAGTGGGATAGAGCAAATAATAAGCACAGTTTACAGATTTTGTTATAATTAATAATTATTAGATCTGAAGGATTAATTATTTTCAAGAAAAAGTATTATATATAAAAATATAAATGGATATCTAAACAGAATCAATGACTGGTTTTATTACAAAAGAGAATTGTGGTAAAATCTGAGTGTAACCACTACAAAAGACCAATTTACATGGAAAAATTGTCAATCTGAGCTACATTAAAATTTTCTCAAACTAATCTTGCAAAAATAATAGAAAAATACCATTTGTAGCAATTGAAAAACTGTTAATGTAAATCGTCAATACATCCACCACAACGGAGGGGGGGGGCATACACGGTATTAATTAGACGGCAATGATGAATATTATTAGATTTCTTTAATATTTTTTTATAAATGCATTTTAATTAGAAACTTGATATGGTTATTATTTCATTAAATATTACTCTTGTTTGTAATAATATATAATCAATGGAAGTGATGTTATTAAATGTAAATTAAGCCCCAATATTTTACAATAGTTATGTTTTTATTAAAATTTATTATTATTATCATTAAAAAGTTATTATTATGAAAAAAATTATTCTCCTTCATATCGATTCGAAGTCACGGTTTTTTTAATGAAGTAATTTTTATTACACTTCCGTATTGATAGTGAAGGATGTGTCAAGAAGGTTTACGATGACAAATAAATATTTCGAGAATGTTAGGAAGCAAAATTACCGATTCTCTTCTGGAAATAATGGAATAGAGAAAGGGAATTCAATATAAAAAAATTGTTCTTTCTTTTGAGGGAAAAACAAGTCAGAGTAAAAAAAACCGATTTCATGGGTCTTCTTCCATTCAAAACCAAGGACTGACAAACCTTTGTGATCCAATACGTAAGTATTATGATTTGAGTAATGGTATTGGAGTTCATTATGGTATTTTTTTCTTTGAGAAATTAAAATATGATCAATGTTATACTCGTGTCAAACTTATTGATATAATTCAAGTAGATTTATTTAACTTTCCGAAGATTTTTCAAAACGTCAACCTAAAATAGATTTGCATTAGAAAATGTTTTGGTTTTCGTTTTGTGGAGTTGGAAAGGTATATCTTACTATGACTTCAGTCTAGCAATTAAATAATTAATGTTGTTAAATATGTACATCAACTTGACCAAATCAAGGATGAAAATTGGAAAGGGAAGTGGAAAAATTACTCCTGGCCTCATATAGCATTGATCTTAATTCAACAAACTGCAGAGTTTGGATTGGATATTCTAAGTTATTATGAATATTCTTTTACTACTTCTGATTATGAGCTATTCCGAAAAAGAATTTCAATCTTCAGAAAATATTAAAAGTTACTTGGACAAGTATTTCAGCCAACATCCAACAGAATTCTTTACTGCAGTGTCCATGGGATTGCCAAATCAATGGCGACAAATTATTCAACAATAATATTATATATATTAATATTCAACAATATATTATAGTGGGAAACATGAGATTTTTCTACGATTCGATCATACTGAAAATTTTTAACCAAATTTATTATTGTTAAGGTCGAATGTTCAGCAAATTCTGTCTAATTTTATTATTAATAATATATTTTAATAATATATAATTATTATTAATAATATATTTGAACGTAATATTATATATTTTGAAAAATAAAATAAATAATAGTGAAAATTTACCAAATGCAGGTCACGTTTATTATTTCTAATTACTAAAATTTTAATTTTAAAAAAAGAAGACTAATAATTATAAATTTGTTACTTTTCGAGAAAAATAAGTTACTTTTTCTTTTATTTACTTTATAAATATTATTAGGAAGGAAAAGTTAAAAGAAAATAATGTTTATTTTGAACGTATTGAGAATGGGCACTGCTCTAAATCCAAAAAAGGAAAAAGTAATTTATGCTAAGTCAAAGTTTTCTTCATTTTCCCCTAGAAGTGATCCGCACAACATATTCGAAGACTGGGGTTAAGGTTTTCTACTCAAACTAACCGGTTTTATATTATATGATATACATTTATAATATTCAAGCGGTAATAAAATGATAAACCATATGGGGAAAAGGCCGAGAACCCTTTAATATATAAAGTTTTTACTCAGAAGTATCAGATTTTAAAACAATGCTAAACACTTTTAAAAAAATGTTTTGGAACTAATTTTTTTCTATATTAAAATATGATTTGTGAAATCTTATTTAATTTTTTTTAATCAGTTAATATAATCAATTTTAGATACATCAAAAAAGTAACAATGCGACAAATATTAATCAATGAAATCCACAATGAGACAGTTTTTTCTTGAAAATCTTATTTGCACAGATGAAGAACAATTTTCATTTAAACCAAGGAAAAAAAGATCAAAATCAATTTTCAAACAGAATGGAGCTTCTGTTTATATTCGTTTGAAGTTAGCAATTTTTTGAACAGCAGATTTGGGAGTGGATTGCGAGTGCAGGATCATTTCATTGGTCTGTGAGATCCCAGATCTTTCTCTAACTGATTTCTTTCTTTGGGAACATCTAAAGACAAAGGTTTATTACAATAAAACTAAAGAAATTCAAAAATTTGACAGATGGATTTGAAGAAGAGGCAGCTAAAAAATACCACCACAAATATGTCAAAATGTGATAACTTCTTTTTATTGTCAGTGAACGTTCTGTTAAAGAATATTAATTTAAAAAAATATTTCTTTGTGTCAAATATCTACAGTGTTATCTTAAGTATATGTAACAATATCACATTTTAAAACATGACACTTTTTACGTACCCTGTGTACTGAGTGAAGTTCGTGAACCAATGTATTATTTGGAGGAATGGGGAGTTTCAGATCAATTATTACTGATTCACTTATTAAATCTAGAGAAACTATTTTTGTCTGTTTTTTGTTTTCATTTCATGTTTTATATAATATTAATCTTTTACTAAATATTTCACAAAAACGAAGAAAATTTACTTAGCCGGGAATAAACGATAATATAAAATTTCCAAATGCTGTCAAATCCTCACAGGGAAAATTTATTTCATAATGCTGTAAAGATTTCTTATCAATATTCCGTCTATATCATTTTACATTTAAGCTCCATTTACTGAGTCGTTTTATTTTCTTGTAGTTTTCTTTTTAACTTATAAGATTAAATACATCACAAAATGCGATGATTCTTTATTAAATTAATACATTATCTCTTATCCACGATCTCTCTGAAAGAGCTGAGACTTACTATGGTAATAGCAGATATTCACGTTAATGAAAACGCTGCACCTTGATAGTCAAGACCAATCTCACTGATAACGGTAATTATTCATTTGCAAAAAGGAAGAAATATGCAATGAGCTGATGAATTAAAAAAAATCGGCTGTACTCAAGGAAAGTACAACGAAAAAACTCCACGGATGAAATCGAAAGATTATGATGATTGAATTCTTTCTATTTCATCCCGTACTTGCCTTGAACGTCTTTGAAAAAAGGTGATTTCACCAAACAGACAGATCTTGAAATCAACCCCTGCTGCCTTTGACGTCTTGGAAAAAAGATGATTTCATACCTTAGACAAAAAGCGTCCAGGTCAGTAGGGCAACGTAATCATTTCTTCTCACAATGGAATTTCGGTCAATCAATGATTTGCAAGCGTGTACAGTCAATTGGAATGATTGAAAAGCAAAGAAATTCGTGTGCAGTCTAATATAAATAAATAAATAAATAAATAAATAAACAAACAAGTAAATTCAAAAAAGCTTCAATGAAAATATAAAATATAAATAAATAACGAATAATAATTAATAATTTAATGAAATTTATTTTCCATATCATCGATGCAGTTAGAATAACTTCATAAAACAAAACAACGAACGTTGAATTGAGATTAAAAAAATCAATATTTAATATAATCTTTGATAAGGAAAATATCGTTACTTTACAATGTTTTATACGAAATTAAAACCATATAAAATATATATATTTGCCCCATATTTTCAAGGCAGCGGCTTAGAATGATGAGAGAATGAATTGTAATCTCTAGAATTAGTGACAAGAAAAAAGCAGCAATTCATGATGGAGAGAAAAGCACAGGACGCGTAGATCGGTTGAATTATTCACGGAGTATGGGAATCTGAGTAGAGAGCACATGAGTCGTGATCGAGCGCTATCTCAAGTAATTGCATAATTGATAAACATTACTTTCTCCTCCAGTTTATTTCATTTGGAGGTTACAAACCAAACTAAGCTAATAAATATGAGTTATTAAACTGTGTTAACGGGATGATTTATATCCTAAAGTCATTAATATTATCATTGAGAAAATCCCAACGACATTAGGTCTATTTTTAAAAAGTAAAAATATTTTAATGATTTTTCGACCATTCCTGCTGGGTTCTCTTGTATGAGATGATATTGTATGATGAAAAGAGAATTCGAAATTGAGAATACTTTTTTTGTGTGGGTATTTTACAATGATTAATTATTTAATTATCTTCATCATCATCATCATCATCATCATCATCCTCATCAACATTTTCCTACTTATACTTTCGTATGAGCCGTTTGGGTTTCGCTTGATGTAACCATGGTTTTTGGTTGTTTTATTTCAACAAAATCTTCACCCGAAGATATTCTATAAAAAATTATTTTAATAGAAAGATTAAAATTAAAAGAAATCAATTAAGTAATGTTTTTTGACAAAGAGAAGTGAAATTATTATTTTATTAAATAAAAAAAATGGATTAAATTAATACACATGGAAAATATATAGGTAATTATTTGTTTTAATTAATACACAACTTAAATTATTAAAAATATTATTTATTTTTTGATTATTAATTTAATAAAAATAACACAGTTTTATTATTTAAAATCGTTTTTTATTGTTGATAATAATAATAATATCAGTTCTTCAATGTATAAAATTAAATTTTTTGCAGTGAAACAAGACGTAGAGTTCAGTTTGAAAAAACACTCAAGATCAAGCAGGTCTAGGTCATAAGAGAGAGAGAGAGAGAGAGGGATATTAGTTTCAATCAAAGACTTTTTCGTTGGTTCTAAACTTAAAAACTGTGGAACGTTTACCAAAAATGATATATGAAGTTTAGAATTTCAGGCGAATGTCTTACAAACTTTGTCTAGATCGTCAAGGGATTCAACAGATAAACTACTGTGTAATATTTGTGAAGCAATTGTGATTAAAGGTCTCAAACTTACTGCTTTGATCTTAATAATGGTACTATCATTATTATTGAGAACAATCTGGAGAAAATTGCTTAAAAGAAAATTATTAAATTAAAGTGACTATTTTAATCATTAAATTGGTTTTCTGACTTAAATCTCAGATTTACATATTTTCAGATTTGAAACTAATATTACGGTGAGTCATAATTAATGTCGTATTTTTTGTTTAACTATTTCAAAATAATTTATTTTGTAGATAAAAACATTTGAATTAATTGATTATAAAAATCATATTGTAGGTAATTTAATACTCTATTACAACTTAAATAAATTTATGTTTAGTAAATGTAATTTAATAATTTATTTTAGTTATAACAAGTATGGAAAAAGGGGTGTCAGAAGGGTATAAAAGAATCTGAGAGTGTTTGGACGATTTTGAATGTTTTAGTAGTTGTAATTGATAATGATAATAATAAAAATTTTAAAAACAGCCCAGAATATCGGTCTTGATTAGTTGTTGAGTATTTTAATAGTACACAAGTAAAATCGGTGATAAACAGTTTTAAGGGTAGGCGACCAGATTGGTCTCGGATTATGGTAAAACGTGGTTTAAAAGAAGATTCTGAAACTTTACTGAACTGACAATATGTGAGGCAAGTTTCGAGTTGATTGCAATTGTCAATATGTCACTATTTGTGTGCTATTTTTAATACTTAATTTTTATATTTACCATTCTCTGATTTTGAAGGGTTGGTGAAGAAGCAAACACGCTATTATAATAACGAGTTATTTATTTTGGGTTTAGTACTTAAAAAAAAGGTAATTTACAATATAATAATAATAATAATAATAATAATAATAATAATAATAATAATA
>JBBMKC010223654.1:0-12041 GCA_037834085.1 Bipalium vagum
TTTACTGATTGTTTTGATTTGCACCACCTAAGATTTTGGAGTCAGGTTAAATTCGATACCCTAAATATTGAACAAATGTCAGAAACAGCAACAAATCCATTTTGATATGGAGAGCCATAAAATGTGACGGCAGCAGAATACTCATTAGATGTTGAGTATTTGATTGAATCAATAGTTAAATCTTGAACAAAAAATATCCCATATTTTCTTAATATTTCTCAGGATCCCCGTCAGCTTGTAGAAATTTTAAAATTGATTGATAATCAAACAAGTCAACACATCCTTGCGCCAATTTTGCTGAATAAGATGAAGACAAGTCAATTCTAATTCTTCTAAGGATTTTTAAATAAGAAAACTTAATTACTTTGTTTGATTGAAGGAAAAATATAAAAGAAAAAATTCTAAAATACAATAATAATTTATTGTGTAACAATATATAAATAATAATAACATTATTTAAACAAATGGATAACCGTCGGTAATATATTCAAATTTCACTCAAAAAATAAAATAATAAATGTTAGTGATCTTAGTATTAATTTAACAAATATTAAGACATTAAAAAAACTACTCACTTAAAAATTCAATTCTTGATTTTAAAGAAAAATTTTTATACAAAACTTGGTCCAAAACTAAAATTTCTTGAAAAGAAAAGATAAGAATATCAGCGAATATTTAGTAATGAAAAATAAAAATAATATAAAATCATATTATAAAAACTATAGAGGGGAGTAGATTACCTATTTAAATTTTTAAACTTTCAATTCATGTACCTACCTGATACAGGGTTTGTCACGTCATTTTTAAACGTTGAACATAGAGGCTATTTGCTTCCTCAAATTTCCTTTCAAGAATGAAGATACTATCAGTTTTCGGGTTTCGTTTGGTATAGTCATCTGTAAAGTTTTAAAATACATTTTCGTAATACAAAACAATAGTAATACCTCTTTGTAATTATATCTCAGATTATTTTTAAAAAATTGTAAAAATAAAATTTGTAAATTGGTTGACAAATGACAAATTGAAAATTGAATGACAAAATTTAAAAATGACATGACAAACCCTGTATTTTATTCGACTTTGTATATTTAATAATTTTGGTTTAGTTTTAGTAATTCAAGATTGTTTTTATGGTTATCATGTATAATTATTTTTCAAACTTTTTAGTGGACTGATCGATCAATTAGAGATAAATCATTGATATGGAAATTCTCAAAAAGCAATATTGGAAGCATATTAACCTTTATTCTTGACAATGTGTTTTTACACCAAAATAAAAGTGTTTCATCAGATTGAAGAGCATTTTTGTCTAAATGAAAGTGAAATTACAAAGATTTTTCAGGAATTACACTCGGCTACCTGATATAAAATTTTGATGAAACAGAAAAATGTCGCATTTCAAATAAAATTTATTTTATTATCATTAATAAATTTAACTATAAACAATTCGGTAATTTTTCCCCACTTTTTTTTGGCAAAATAATTAAATCGCCTTCTCCGACTAAATTTCCTTCCCCATACTTTTTATTCTCAAACATTTTCTTTTTATCAAACTTTCAAATAATTAAAACTCAGGCTTTATTCATGAAATTTTTATTTATTTTTAAAAGTCTCAGTTACGATTGGGTTCGAAATCAAAAAAAAATTTTAATAATAAACTCAATTACGATTTTTTCACCTTTGGAATTGTGCAAAATATCGACGATTATAAAATGGAAAGAAGATGACAACATCCGGAACGAATGAAGTGGAAAATGTGACGATAATGGAAGACGGGAAAAATTGTTGAAAAATAATCTGATATTAATAAGTGCCTCATCAATGTTGTCAATCAGTCATTCCAACAATAATCGACATCCCACTGCAATATATCATCCCATTCACCACATAATGAAAAGAGAAAATATTCTCAATCGATATTTCTCTTCAAAGCCCCAATATTCTCAAACATCAAAAAACATTGTCCAGATATTCTTCAAACATAAAATTTATCTACGATCGCGCCTTAAAGATAATTTTAATTGACGAATTAAAAGGAGTTTCATATCAAAGAATTTTTTCTTTTGTCACTGGAGAAGATTCACCGATCAAATGTTGGTTTACGTGTTTCCTCTTTATTCATTACAGATTTTACTTTCTATTGAAAAATGATTTGGTTCCATTTTTAAAAGGTTTTCTGTAATAAAATCTAGACAAGTTCTCTCTTAATAATAATCATGAATTATTTATTTTTAATAATAAATAATTTTCCCTTAATACTAATGAATAATAATAATAATAATAAGAATAAAAAAAATAATTTAAAAAAAAATAATAAATGTAAATATAAATATAAAATAATAATAAAAGCAAATAATGAAATTTTATGATTGATAACATAAAAGAATAAATTCAGAGAAATCAGTTTTATTTTCTCAAAAAAATCATAAAAAAGAAAAAAAATGGTAGCGAGAAAATAAAATTAAAATCCGTGTCCAATGAAAGAATTACACAAAAAAATAAATAAATAAACCGAAGGAAAAAACTATTGTAAAATAAAAAACCAGATCTCCATTTTTACAATAATGATCAAGTTCTAAATGATTACGATCGTTATGATCGGTTTTATTTCTATTTTTTACATTTTAATCAAATCAACCCAGATTCATTTCTGTCTAGGTGATTAATTAATTACATATTAATTAAAATGATTTTTACTAAAAACGGACGGGATAATCAGAACCGTCACGCTAGAGTTAGCTGAAAACTGGGCGGAACAATTACGATTTGCGAAATCCTATGAGCCATAAAACGAGTCTTAATGCAAACGAGAACAAGTTTGAAGATAATTAATTCACTTCTATTTTCCATACAATTAAGTCGTATGAAGACTTATTTTATTTAATTCGTGAATCATTTTTGAGTTCATTAATTTTTCCCAACTGTTTTCTTACTGACGTTATCAATTCGACCAGTAATCGATATTTTTTTCAATTTGGTCTTGGGATAATACCGATCGAATTCTAGATCCTGTTACGGATCAATAATTATATTCTATCGGCCAAGTTAAATATTGATTCTTGCAAACAAAACGACTTACATTGGTAGAGAGATTGTAATCATATATCTTACAGCATTACATTAGAATTCCCGTGTGCTTTCTCATGAATTATTATTAAATATGAAAAAAATAAAATATTATCTGTAAAAATAAATAATTTTCTAAAGATATATTTTTTCGTATGGGGAAAGCAAAAAATGTAATTAACATCATCAAATTATTGGTTATGATTAATGAAATAGGACAATAGATGTCTACTATCACCAGTAGAAGCAAATTAATAAATGATCGCAACATTTGGTTGAGGAAAATTAAAATTTATTGTCCCTAATTATCTCATGTCAGCATTAACGGATGAATCTTCCAAAATTGATTGTAATATCAAATTTTTAATTCCGCAGGGATTGTAAATTCTAGGCCATCAATTAGACACCCAACATGGCTCAGGTGGATTGGAAAGAGAAGATCTTTCAGTTCACAGTACACTTATAATAATAATTTGGTTTTTCCTCAATTACGGATGAGGTTGGAGCTGGCTACTAATAGATGATGACATGTGCTCATAACGATTGGTGGAGGAAATTTGAGAGAAATTGATTGTGATTTATAGCAAGAGGATACGCCAACTGGATAACGGTACGGTAGATTTTGTTAGACTTCAGGGAGGAGAATTCGTTTGATTGCTGTCAGGATTTTATTTGCATTGGAAATGTCGTCTCGGGGATTTTCGAATCAAATATTGCTCGGATCCATGTAATTGAGAGTTAATGATTATTAATTGTGGTTCGGTGTAACTCTGTCATTAGGATATTACTTTTGAAATTATCATTGTTATTTATTATTTCAACAGAAATGATTTAAGTCTTAACTTTAATGGACGGATCAAATAAATTTTTCTCTTTCCTTCACATTTTTTTTTCTTTTTTCAATTGGAAAGTTAAATAATACAATTGAAAATTTTTATTTTCATTTTGTTTTTGTTTATTTTGTTTGTTTTAATTTTCTTTTCAAAGTGAAAATAATCAATGTGATAAAACAATTACATTTGAAACGAATATCAGCATTGGATAAAAATAAATCATATTTTAATAAAAAAACAAAAGAAACTTTTTTTCCGATTTGATGTAGATTTTTTACATATCTTTTATGATAGAAATGTCTTTATAAGACACATAATTTACATATATCAGTTTTTATTGATGAAGATTCTGAGTCTTCCTTTCTTGTAGAATTAAAATTGCATAGGATTGTTTCAGGAGATGAAAAATTTGATTCATTATGACAATCCTAAAAGCAAAGCATTTTGAGTGAAGCCTGGTGAACCCAACGTCTAAGCAGAATGCCCATGGGTGTAAATTTATGTTCTTTATCTGGGGCATCACAAAGGCGTCATTTATTAAAACTTCCTAAAATCATCGAAAAGCATAGCTGGTAAATATTTTTTATGCTATTTAATCCTTTTTAAAAGACACATGATCGTAAAAAATTGGTTGATATATTCATTCAGCTGATTAGAATTAGATAGAATATGCAAACTGAGATTTCCAGTTGTTCTCTCAGTGCAATCAGCACCTTCTGAGAAGTGGATTTGTTCCAGTGAAGACCTTCAAAACTGAATTGCTTCAAAAAACCAGGGTTTTATTTCAGCCGAACACATCTGTTATCTGAAAGATGAGCAAAGGTTCTTGGTGTTAATAGAAAATATTTTTAATTTTAAAAACTTTAACAGAATTTTTTTTAGTAAAAGAAAGCCTTAACTGCACGCACTTATACACCTAAGACCATTATCAAAAAGAAGTTCAATAACGATTTTTATTTATTTTTAGTAATTAATATATTTATTTTTGATTATTTCATATTAAAAAAAATTTAATATTTTGTAAAAATAATTGATTTTTTGAAAAATGTTGTGTATTTATTAATATATTTTTTATATACAAAATTTTTCTAAAATTAATTAAATTAGTGTTTTCTTTTTATAAAAAATTTTCAAATTTTGTATTAATTATAAGTTTTTTCTTATTTAATTTTTACATTTTAATGAAATTGATTTAAAATTATATGTAGAATAAGATGTTCTTAAAATCATTTCATGTTCAATAATTCTTTTTGGTCCATATAAACAAAATATTAAATTTTCTAAAATTGTGTTGCACAGTAAAATAATAATATAAATAATAAAAGCCCTCGAGTATTCAAACATATCATAGAAAAAATTTTCTAATTAGTATTCAGAGAACTGTGCTAATATTGTACAGAATTTTAATCAAAATAATTTAAAATTTTACCATTAGTTTTACTATTAAAGTACTATTAATTATAATTTATTATTTCGGTTGTGAATTAAAAATCTTCTTAAAGTAAATAATTATATTTTTGGGATGTCCAAAAACTTTCTTCTATAATTTTCAACGAAAGCTAATTTTTTTTATTTAAAATACTTCCTTTAAATATTTCAAAATGAAATGAAATTAAAATAAAAATATCACTCTCACTTACTTAATATTATTTATAATATTTATATAATTTTTTGATTCTTGAAAGGGTTTCTGGAATTCATTTTATAATAATTCAATAATAATAATAATTATAATAATTTAATAAAAATTCATTTTGGTGTTCCTGTATCTTAGATCCAAAATTCTGAGCTGTTAATCAATGTTATCACCATGTTTTAATACATGTTATTATAGGAAAAAATCAAACAATTTTTTTGCATTTAAATCATTACATTTGTTAAATAAATTAATTGAAATAATTACCAATGTTATCTGGTGGGAATCGAAAATTTTGCCAAAAGATGGTAACAAGCATAGATCACAATGGATTTGATTTCTTATTTTGTACATGCTTTATTTTTGCTTGTATTTATATTTATTTATGAATTGTTTTATGAATATTTATTTGCTAATGCAATACATTAAAAATATGTTCAGCATTTTGTAGATCCACTACGCAATTTCATTACTTCCTTCAGACGAGAAGGCACACTCCAAATTAGGTTATTGATGAATTCTGGTTGAATTGCTTCCCGTTCTGACCTGACCAGTTCCCATAGATTTTTTTTTGTAGCTGGTACCATATATAGTCAACCGGATTTAAATCTGGAGATTGCGGTGGTTAATCCAGGATAACTGGTGTCGATTTTGTTCCAGCCACATTTTCACCTATTAACGCATTATCTTGTTGAAATAGATATTCACCATCTAGTCTAGAAATAGATGGAATCAAAGCATTCTTAAAGATCTCTTGGTAACATGTGGCATTTATCTTTTTGTCTGTGACATTTACCAGCACTTCACACTTTTATGGCTGAAGTAGCCCAAATCATAATCCCAACATTTAATTTCGATGTTTTTGCAAGATCTTCTGATACATATTTCTGGTCGATCTGACAATAAACAAAACCTAGATTCATCAGATCAAATCACTGATCTCCAAAAATAACTTTTGTAAATATTAGCAGGAGATAACATCGGTTTGGGGTGGCATCAATGAAACCTAAGCCCGAGAGTCTGAAATCTACGAGAAATTGTCGTTTTGTTTATGTTGACACCTGTAATCATTTCAAACTCTGAGAATAGGAAACGTCTTGACATCTTTCGATTTTTCAAAGCCAACATATTTAAACATCAGCCATCCCTTGACGTCGTTTTCAAAGGCCTACCAATGCCTTTTGTTCTGCTTACAGTCCCAGTAGTGCATTCTTTTAAAATAATCTTCCGAACAGCAACATGGGAAACAGATAACTGATATTTTTCCAACATCATCCTTCTTATCTGTCTACAGGAAAACCCTGAGTCGCGAAATGTGCATACCTTTGAATGGTTTTCATTTGATAATTGATAGCCACTTGTGGAATTAATTACTATGCATCTCATAACCATAACATACAATACCCGCGGAAAGTTTAGGAACACCTATAGAAAACAATAAAATACTAAAAATAATCATTTTTATGCGATCAATTTATTTTTAAGTGAGTCGATTATTCAAATCCAATTATATTATATTAACTCTTTGTAGATTATAATAAAAGATTATATTTGCATCATCCAGCATTGACATAAATAGTATTACAAAAATGAAAAGTCAATTTTTTGAATTTGCAATTCTCAAACCAAATAATTTGAAAGAGTTTTATTTTGAAGTATAATTAAACAACATTATTAAACTTACTTCAACTATATTTCATCTAAACATTTAAGTAACCTTTAATAAATAAATAAATTAATATGACAACTCTGGACAACTAAATAAAAAACACACACCTTTACTTAAAGTTGTATCCCAACATTATTCTACATGAAAATTAATTTTAAGTTTGTGTACTGGCTTTAGTTACCAATGTTCTACAAAAAACCGTTTCCGATTATCTTTAAAATTGTTAATTTTATAACAGTTTAAATAACAAATTATTGAAAATGTTAAGGTGTTAACTTTTTTATAGATCGTCAATAGACCGTTTTTTATATATATGTCAATTAAATCTAAAACTATTTGAGAAAAATTGTGTATATTAATATTTAGGCTTATCAAATAATAATAATAATAAAAAATTAAAATAAAACAAAAAAAATTAAAAAAAAATAAAATGAAAAAAATTTTTTAAAAATTAAAAAAAATAATAATAATAAAAGATTTACTGTAAGATGTCATCACTAATAATGAGTATAATAGTTTGTTATTGTTCCAGTGAGGTTTATTTATTTTTCCAATTAATTGAACTGAAGCTTTGTAAAGTTAAGCGTATTATTTTTCTTCCAAATAATAGTTGAGCTTAGACAATAATTTTTTGGATAAATAATTAGTAAAGAGTTTCTTTTCATAAAACTATTATTCATTGTTTTAGGATTTTTCCAAGTCCTTAATTAATTAGTGCTTTAAGTAAAAACTAACGAAGCTCATGGTGAGTTGCCTGTAAAATATTACTAGATATTATTAGATATATTACATATCCATGTATATCATACTTCACCTTTATGATAGATGCTATGTTCTCATAATTTTAACACAAAATTATTTATATTTGAAAAGCGTTTAGAAATTAGAAAACAGATTTAAAATCTGATTTTAATCGTTCCTGTGATATGTGCAGGTTTGGGATTGGGAAAATTTAAAATATTTTGAAATGGAAATATGACGCTTTGGAGATCATTCTGAACAGCAACATAATTTTTTGATTTTTATAGACATGCAAGAATGTTAAAATTTGACTCTAAAAAAAATACTGAAGATATTTAATGTGTAATTTTAAAAAATAAAAGTATTTGTGAGATGAAATTATAAAATATAATAAATAGAGTACTTTTTTCATTAAAAACGATTTACCCTTTCTCTGCACTGTCAATTTTCAATATTAAAGAAATAGTTTATTAAATTTTCTGTATTTTCCTTATAAAAATTATATTAGGTGGATCAAGGCTTGCTTTTCTTTAGCATTTCCTTCACAATATCTACTTTTATATTGAATTGTAGAATATTATTTCAAAAAATGAGCACTTACACTTTTATAATATATACTATTATAAAAATAATTTTAATAATATATTATTATCAATGAATAAAACAAATCTATTTTTATAGTTAAAATTAATATAAACTTAATTTAGTCACAGGTCGATTAGAACAGGCATTAAAAAATAATTTACAAATTTATCTAGATAATTCTGCACCTTGATGTAAAATCATTAAAATATTTCGCTATCATTCATCATTCATTGAAATCCAGTATTACCATGGTTATATTTTAGTTATCTAATTAAAATGTTAAAAAATCAAGAATTATTATTTATATTTATTAATTAAGGCTAATTAATAAACAGCCAATTAAAAACTTTCTCGCAAACTCCCAATTAACATGTCGAAAATCGGCCAATGAAATTTCAATAAGCGGGATTATATAGTTTTTGTGAAAAGGTAATAAATTAAAACCAATTTCATTTAGAATCTTTCGCAAAATTTTGTGAATGAAATTTTCCATTGTCAATATTTTGAAAACGGCAGAAGAGAAAGAAGAAACGAAATCGTTGAGGGAAATAGAAAGTTCTATGTTACCAACGAAAAATGTATCATTGACACCAGATTTGAAGAACAAAATCTGTTCCAAAAGCGTTTTGGGATACAATGGCGATCACAATTCGGATACTTTTTCGGACTACTCAAGTATGGTTCAATTTTCTTGAAAAAAATAAAAGTACAATATATATGTACATGAGAAAGAAAAATTATAAGCGCCATAACTTTGACGTAGATTTTCCTTTTTGCCTGTCATAATTTTATCTTTAAAAATTAGACACAATTTTAATTCAATGAGAATATTGATAGTTTGTACTAATCAATAAACTAACACTAATAGTAATAATAAAAATAAATAATATTTTTTATTAATTAATTATTAATAAATATTAATGCAAATATATTTTTATTTATATTGAAAATATTATAGATTTTATTTATTTTAGATAATTTCCAAAATATTCTTTCTCTGACATCAAAAAGTAATTTGTTACCTCAATCAATGCTTGGTCTCAATTTTCAAAGATCTCAACCTTTCGCAGATGATCCAAACAACTCGATTCTTCAACATAGCATCCACCACTTTCTGAACTCATCATTATCATCAATGTCAACAAATTTTCATCAATTACGATCCTCTTTGCAAGAAAAATCAAATCGCACATATGACCTAGTTATGAAAAAATCATCTATGGAAGACAATCAAGAAAATCTCGACGTTGATGACGATTGCAACTCTTCAGTAAACAAGGATCAGGGAGAATCATGCATGTTCTCAAAAGAAATGTTTCGAATAAAACGAAAAAAGAAAACGAGAACTGTTTTTTCAAGAAATCAAGTATTTCAATTGGAATCCACATTTGACTTGAAAAGATATTTATCAAGCAGTGAAAGGTCTTCTTTGGCCCATGCACTGCAATTAACAGAAACCCAAGTGAAAATATGGTTCCAAAACCGAAGAAACAAATGGAAACGTCAATTATCTGCCGAGCTTGAAGTGGCAAATATTTCAACATTGAATTCCTCTGGCATCCAGGCCCAATTTTCGTGCAATCTCTTTCAGAGTTCATTTTCCAATTCCAAAGGAACAAACCTGTCAAATCAGATGTCTCCAAAAAGCGTAGGGTTTTCTGCATCAAATGAGAACCTATATAAATTGGGCAACGCACATCTTAATCACAGATTGATGATCGCTACCCAGTCTCTCTTAAGCGGCGCCAATCCTGCTTCATCGTCCAATAATATAACATCCAGTGAATTGCCTATCATTAACAGTGTGATGGTATGACAAGGTTGCGATATGAAAAGAGATTGTAATTGCAAATATTATTTTCTTTTACTTTATTTTAAAGAATATTACATTTCCAATTGATTTAGCCCGGAAATATGTTTTGAAAAACAAATTCAGAACATGGTCGGTCAAAATTTTATGTTATATATATAAAAAGACAAATTATTAATATTTATAAAATTTTAATTAAAAATTTTTATTTTTTAATTATATAAATAAATGTAATTATGACAATTGTTTTTTGTTACGTTATTTCTGTAATATCAAAATTCATCGGAATCACATTAAAAAAATTATTATTATTAAAATATTAATTTTTATTAATTAAATATTATTTGTGAACAATTTTTTATCATATCTGTAGAACCTTTTAAGTCTAAAAGCTGAATATGTTGCACCAAGAGTTTCCATTGAATTTGATTGATTTAAATATTAATTTTTTAAAATGTGATTAAAACAAAAAATTTTTTAATGAAGGCGATTAAAACAACATGCTGGAACGTATGTGGTAAAGATTGAATTTTTTGTTCTGAGTTTTCTCGCAACTATCAGTCTTGGTTTATTTCTGTAGAAATGATTTGAAAGTTTTTAAAATTGGTTTCTATTGATTTTTAATTAAAATTAGGAAAATTCTTCTTTTGCTTAAGAAATAATAGTACAAAACCTTACACTTTCAAACCTTTGAAATAGGACTTTTCCATAGATAATGATGAATGATCTTGGTTATTTTGAGCTGAATTCGAATATATTTTTGTTGACGTGGGAACATCGATGATAAAAATATTTCATGGGGAAAAGCGATACTTCACATTTTATTTGGAATCGTCACTTTGAAAATTCTTTTATTAGTACAAAAGAAAATTTATAAAAATAACTTCGTACAAAACAATTACCACAATGATAAGTGGAAATAAATGATAAAAAAATATTCATTTAAAATAGCCTGTCTTGGGTAAATCAGAGTTTAGGGATACTCAATTCTTTTCACTTGTCAGGTTCGGAATGAAATCAATGAAATGTTGGACCCTGACCAGAGGCGGACAATCACCTGCACGCAGAAACAAATGAATTTTCCAGAATTTTCGGACCATATTGTATGTGTTAGAACAAATCAAAGATTATTTATTTATTTTTACTTATTATTATTATCATTATAATCATCATCATCATTATTAATATTTTTAAAATCTGCACTGAATATATTTACAATAAAAATATTTTAAAAATATTTAAAAGTTCACAGAACAGCCTTCTTGCATTTACTCTATTTTAGGATGACGAGTGTATATATAAATTTTTATTAAAAAAACTGTCAATTTAATTTAATACACCGGTTTTAATAAAAATATTTTTTAAATAATTACAATTATAAGGACTTTTATTTTTAATATAATAATTTAAATATACGAATAAAAATCTTCTGATAAGAAAAAAGCTTTAAAATTTAAATAAATTCAGAAAAGAATAAGATAAACAAGTCAATTGAAATATAACAATCAGTGAAATCCATGTTCAGAAATGTCATCCATTTCTACATCTTTAAAGAAAACTAATATCTGTCTTCATTCTGAATTTAAAATATATCAATAACACCTAATAAGAATTTATTTTTAAATTTTCAGAATAATAATAATAATAATAATAATAATAATAATAATAATAATAATAATAATAATAATAATAATAATAATA
>JBBMKC010223665.1:0-12041 GCA_037834085.1 Bipalium vagum
GTTTGATAATTTTTATTTTTTGTCTTTCATTATAAAGTCTTAAAAAACGCGAGTTATTATGACTCACCCTAATAATACCTACATTCAATTGAAAAAAATAAATGCAAGTAGCAATATGGATTCGACATCAACTTAGTCTTAGAAAATGACAATATGTGTTACTCTCAGTCAAATATTATATTATCGCGTAAATCTAAGAAAAGTGCTTTGATTAAAACAATTCTTAAGTTGGATGTGAAGTAGATACATTTTGAAAATCAATGCAAAAGACGGTAGTGATTAAGCACTGGCGAGAGGCCAATTCAGACTCCAAAACAGAAAATTATTGGAATAACAGCGATGCTGTGACTGATGGAATATGAATGGTTTAGTTTACTTTGAATTGCAAAATCTGTATTAGACAATCATAAGTGCTTTGTAGATCGCGTATGAGGCATTTTAATTAAATAATCTGGATACGATAAAAATAAATGTTCAGAACAATTCTCGACCATACGTGCAACAAGTTGTTTCAAGAAAAAAGAAAATTGTTAGAAAGTTCTACCTCATCCATCATATATATATATGTTTCATCCATCATCCAATACAGCGACAAGAAAAATATTTTTCTAAAGTGAAATGACGTCATTATCTCAAGGATGACAGCAATATTTTGTACAGAATGTTGATTATATTTGTGAATAAAATTTTTTTATCTGTGAAAACTTTGTCTGATTTTTATGGTAAGAAACACACGAATTTTCTGTACAGGTCAATAATAAACAATTACGAATGTTTTATCCAAGAAAAATCCACACGATTATTTTTTCGGGCACAAATTTCGTTATCTACACTAATCTTTTTCAACATTTCAACATATATTATGGTATCTCATAAATATGAACATTCTTGTATAATGACACAATCTAATGAAACCTGATCTATATTAATAAATATAAAATATTGATTATTGTTTAAAATCTGCAAAATTTTCTCAATAAAATAGCAAGTTTTATTTTTATTAAATTTTGTTTTAATATAGAGGCTTAAGTCCCGAAAGATGACAGTGAAATATTTTATTGTACTACTGTAAGAAAAATCCAAAAACTTATCGCTGAAGTTCAAAGCTCTAAGCACACAAGAAGGTGGTTCACCAATGTAATTTTGGTAATACCCGCCTCAAACACCAACAAGGTTTTGGAAGATCATCAAAATTAAAAGATGACCCTCTGCAAAAGTATGTAGAGTTTGATCAATACCTCAATATATAAAAAGAGTATTTATTTTGTATATTCTATAGGGGGTGAACAAATTTTTTACAAGGACTGTAAAGTGTACTTCAGATAAACAACACAAATTGAAAATTTCCTGTGATATTTAAAAAAATAATTGAATAAAAAATCGAAAAGATATCCACGGAGTTTATCGACTATTTCAAAAAAAACGAAAAAAACTTTAAATGTCTTAAAATATTTCGTCTTCTCATAATCACTTAACATTCTACATATTCACAACAAGATTTATCTTCAATTTTCGACCATATTTTTCAATCCATTTTATGCTAATTACAAATAAATATTATTTGATAATTTATTCCAAGTTTCAAAGCAAATAATCGAATTTAACAAATTGAAATGAGATGTCAAGGCAAATGGAAATGCTTCTTTGACTTTAATTTATTAGGCTTTTATTTCAAACCTGACTAGACTGGGATCACATAATAGTTCTCAGTTTCACTATATGAAAAAGGGATGGCACTTAATAATAACAGTAATCACGTAAAAATAGTAAAGGATAATAAAAAAAGAAAAATAAGATATCTAAAAATTAAGAAAAAATAAATATAATGAGTATTAATCGCTGTATCAAGAGAAGGCATTTGTTGAATGGAATTTATTTTTTCGAACACTTACCAAAATCTGACGTTATTTAAACAAAAGCTGTTTATTAAATATTTGTTATTATAATGTGACATTTATTTTTTAGAGATTTTACAAAAAAATCATTTTCGATTTTAATAAAATAAATCTTTAAAATATAAAATAATCGAAGCTTAGTTAATTTTAAATATTAAGGCACATTATAAGAATTAAAAAATTCTGAACTGTTTAAATATTCACAATAAGAATTTTACAGAATTTAAAAGTCACACGATTTTCTATTTCTCAAAATGGTTTTAAAATCTAAATTATTTTGATTGAACCGTTTGACAAATGTGGTTGTTGTTTAGGAACAGCCAGTGCAATTTTGAATTTATTTCCAAATATAATACATTTATTTTTCATTTTTATAAAAGATAATATTCTTTTATTAAAAATAATATAATTATGGGTACTTTCGATTTGTAAAGATTTTCTGAGCCAGAAAATTATGAAGATGCTAAAAGAATTGGTAATCCATTGGTACCAAGTCTGAGGAATATGGCAGATTATAAAAACACAATCACATCTCTCCTGTTAACAACAAAAGACTGTCTAATGGTTCATTTTTGTTGCATTATTTATAGATCGGATTGGTATAAGTCTACTGTGATAGTCTTACCAGGATCTATTCACGGATGGAGAACCAGATGATAAGTATTATTTTTTGGAATGCAGAAGAGGTTTCGAGTAATGGAATTGAGATTTTTTGACATTTAACCATTGTGATAAAAGTCTTCGGTTATTACAAAGAACAAATTTTCTATCAATTGTTATGATACGAATTAAAAAGAGCTCCCTTTTAGTGCATAACAATAAATATTTTTTTATCACTTATTAATATTAGATTATTTAAAAAAACAAATGTGAAAATACCACTGAGGATAATAAAACGGATTATAATTAATTTCTGTATCTTTACTGTCGATACAAAAGATTGTGAAGCATTTGCAAAAATTAACTATTGAAATAGGGCATTTAATGTGACAATGAACTTACTCTCGTCTGACCATATTATCTTGTTGACCAAGCAAGAGTCATTTTGGAAGTGTACCAACATTGTCTGACAAAATTCCATTCTTCGATCAAAGTCGTCATCGCTGATCTCAATCACAGTTGACGGCTTAATTGAATGAAAGCCTGCTTCATAATTGGTTTGTAATAACTGCTTACAGTCATGTCAAGTTCCCTAGCACCCTGCAAAATTGACAAATTGCTAGATTCTTCAACCAGTTTTTTCACTTTTTAAATTGTTTTCGTTGTTAATACGGAACGAGGTCGGCCGGATTTTACTTGGTCATGAACACTTTCAGTCTTCTTAAACTTTTCCACTATTTTTTTAATTGTTTGCCTACTTGGTGGTGGAGTAATAAACTTCTTTTTCCAATGCCTAATTACTTCTTCAAAATTATCAAATTTGGAGTTCCATACAACAATTTGAATTCTTTTTTCCATCGAAAAACGCAAAGCCATTTTATTTTAAAATTAACTAAATGGATTATTAAACTTTTAATCCATATAAACAAATTAGTAATACCTTCATTTTTTAACGTGTAATTTAAAAATAAAGTATGTTAACATAAATAATAAACACCCTGTATAAAATAGTAAAATAATAAAATAAAAATTTAAAAATATAATAATGATATTTTCTATAGAAAATTCTATCAAAATATAATTTTTTTATTAACAGTTATGCTGTTTTAAAATAATAATAATAATTTAATAATATTTATTTATATAAAATATTTCTGAATATGAATTTTAAGTGTCGTTATGAAAAGTTTGTTACTTGAATGGGATTTGTTTTATGTAATATATTAAACTTGGAGGGAGACATATTATTGAAGAAACTTAATTTAAAGAAATAAAAGGTAGAAAATCGGTACTGCCAAAAAGTCAACGTCAGAGATAGTCTCTGGAAATATCCGTCTTTTGGCAAAGTCACAAGCAGACTTTTCATCTTTGTAAAACTAAATCAATTAATAGTTTAAATTATCAATGGATTTTGCAGTTATTCTTTTGTTCGTCCGAAATGTCAAAGAGAAAAAGTCTCAGAGGCTTCGATGTAACGCGACAGATCTACTGGCCATAATGGTTACTATCATTTTAGTGAAATATTATACAATATATTATTATACTTTAATTAATTTATAATACTTATAATATATAACTAATTATATACTTTATATATTATTTATTATTATATTTTATTTTGAATTATTTATTTTATTTTTGTATTTAAGTATTATGTATTTTAAACCAAATATTAAAATGTCCGGTAAAACTAGAAGATTCAGAAGAGAAAAAATATTTTTCTTGTGTTTCTCGGATAAATAATGGTATAAGAAATCTAAAACAACTAAAAATTGTTATTATTTTCCCACAATCTTGTATTTTTTGACCTTGGACAATATACACCGTTCATTTAATTTCTCAGACATTTCATCTTTATTTTTCGATAAAGCGTGCAATTGAATAAGCGTAATAACCATCTTCGAGCTTCTACTTAATTATATTATTTAACATAATATAATTAAGTAGAAGCAGTTAAAAAAGAAGTAGCTAACATGTGACAATTGAAAATCCAGACACAAAACGAAATCAAAATTTTTTTTAAATACTAAAGATAATGTCCTTTTAAATTAAAAAAAAACATTCATCATTCCACGACGCCGTATAGCATCGACTTTAATGAATGTAGACTTCGATAGATTGAGTACGCGTTCATGACCAAGTTTCTTCAACGAATATTCAATTCTTTTCCGAAGCTGATAAAGATTGTCTGCACACCAACCTTTATCGTAAACATGATGTTTTAATTCCGACCAAAAGTCCTCGGTCTGTCGTAGTTCAAGCACGTTCGCTGGATTGCAATGTTTTGGCACAAAATGGATGTTGTTAGACTTCAGGAAATCTTGCTTTTTTTTCGAATAACGAGAAGAGCCAAGATCTGGCTAAAATAAAATTCATCATTTTTGTGATGCTGAGTAATAAACTTTTTCAATTTACTCATACATTTAATGATAACATTTTGTATTGATTGCCTGATCTGACAGAAAAGTGCAATGTTGGGTTCGGGCCTTTTCGGAGAAGGCTATTTAACCCGTAATTTTGACTCAAAATTTCCAATTCTCTTAGTTAATTTTTTTTGTTTTAGAGCTGGAATGAAATCAGTTTCCACCATATACTTAACTTTCAACAATAACCTTTTCTTTACAAAAGAAAGGTGCAATTTTAAAATTTGAACAGAATCCTTTTCAAACGATAACTTTTTTGGAAATTGTTTATAAGGAATTCTAGTTGATGGTTGCTGTCCTCTTTGCACTAGAGACCAAATCATATCTTTCTGCTTATTAAGATGAACATTCAGGTCGAATGACGATTCTTTTGTGAAAAGAATTCTATCTAAGAAGTTCATGCGTGTTTCAGCTTACTTCAGAAGTGTTTCACAGAATTTAACTATTTCATTAAAGACAAAAAGTGGAACATAATGTTCATATCTTTTTTTTTATATGGAAATAATACCTATGATTTTGAGACACCTGTAATCAAATCTAGTGAAGGCACAGACGTTATTCTTCTAATTGCCTCAATATTAAATTGAATTTCTTTGTTGCCTGGTAGACTTGTTAGCAACAAAGATCCTGTTCTTAAAAACTTGTTAATCAAGTATTCTACGAAAGTATTTTTGTTTTAATGACAAACCCATTTATAATTCGCGCTATGTTATCTAAAATAAAGTTGTGTGATTAAACATAACCTCACATATATTACATTTTAAATCTTAAAAATCTTTTCAAAAAATAAAATTTTAAAAAATTATTGAGTTTTTAATTTCACAAGTATTTATGTAACATACTATAATTTATCTTTCAAATAAAGTAACCATTTTTAATATAAATTAAAATATTTAAACAAAAATTAATTTTTAAATAATTTTTTAATTAATATATTGATTTTGGAAAAACAGTTTTTGATGTGTATCTTTGATAAAAGAATAATTTAACAAAGAAAAATTAACAAAAAAATTTTTAGTTAAGTTAGTTAACCAGTCATGTCTCAGAAGTTATGCAAGAACCTTGGATTGGATAATAAAAAGGACTAGACAAAATAAAAATTTTGTTTGTTTTAGATTTCTGAATATGTAGTGTCACATGTAACTGATTACATAACGTAGTGTCAGATTTATTTTATGTAATTTTAAACTAATCTTAGATTTCTTAAAACATGACAAAACCAAATATTTTTTAATAAAAATTACACAAAAAATGAAAAAAGTAGGCAAATTTTTTGTTTCAGTGTTTTCGCATCAGTAGGTAACCAAAAACACAAATAAAAAAACAGTTAAGTAAAAAAGACTTATTAATTATTATAGCTTATTAATTATTTTTGTTTTAATCGTTATAGAGGTAAAATTTTATACTGAGCAATTTCACAATAAATAATTAAGGAATATATAAATAAAACGAAACCAATGTGAATATCGATAGATAAAAGAGAAATGTAAAAGCTAAAGAGAAATATTGATAATATTGTGAAAAATATGTTTTATTCGAAGTCTGGAAATCAATCAAAATTAAGAAATATAATAAATGAAAGAAAATTATTATTACCATGCACATAAATCCATTTGCTGATATTTCCATTATCATTGTACGCTCTACAAGTATAATTTCCTGAATCCTTCATTGTCAGATTTCTCAACAACAGAATCGATGCCTCACTTAATTAAATCTTATTATATTTATAATGAGGTTAATCATCTTGTAAAATAATAATGTATAATAATATTTTTTCTCATTTTTCAAAAAATATTGTGAAAATTATTTGTGAAATGGTTACAGGTGGTAACTGAATAAAGTAAATGTAATTTATAAATAAAGAAAAAAAAATCATATTTTAATAAAATCTGACTTTTTAGATTTTTCACCTCCCCCATTTTCCTCTGGTGGTTATTTATTTATTTTTCCTTTTCTAGGCTTTTTAACTTTCCTAAATAATTCTCACTTATATATGATCTCATATGATCCCGATCTTTAACTTAAATTCAATTAATTATTTCTGGTCAAATTAGACATTATCAGGGGCCACCATAACAAAATAATGAGAACATGTGAATAAAATAAATAAATATTAACACAATATCTTGAAATTCCATTGGAAATAAATATATTTTTATTAAATATTATCATATGAAATGATATTTTAAGCTTGATATTATTAATGTACAAAATCAATTTCGTGCCTGAATATTTTCAAATATCATTTATTTCAAATATTTTAAATATTTTTATCTTAATTTTTAAAAATTTTTATTTATTATGATTTATTAGATCATTCCACAGATAATACGGTTTTCTTATAATTTAGAAAAAAGCTAACAAAAGTACAAGTAATGTATTAATAATATTTATTGATTTAATAAAATAGATTTTTTATCGATCTCTCCGTCAATGTAATGTGAGATTTAAAAATTTTATATTTGTTATTTCTTATTTTTTGAGTACTTAAAATGGAAATTCAACAGGACCATATTCGAGATATTTTACTCTACAAAAATAATAAATACAAGAAGGCGACCACATGAAAAAATACATATTCCAAGTATACGGAAAATCAACTATTAGTGGACGTCAATCGCGACGATGTTTCACAAGAAATTCGCAACGGCAAATCCTGATGCCTCCAGGATTTGAATCCCTCTGGAATACCAATGGAATTTGAAGACGATGTTTTCAAATTGATAATTGAGGAGAATTCAGTTGTAACCATTGAAAAACTGGATAAGGTAATCGATTTATCGGCACCTGAAAAGAATGATAAAGTACTGAGACAATTCAGAGAATGAGTACCACACGATTTGTTGGAAAATGACCTAATGCAAAGAATTAATGTGTATTACAATTTTACTCGGTTGAGGTTAGAGTCGTTCTTGAATCGGGTTTTTACCTGAGACGAAAGGCGGGAATTTACCGAGACTATAAAAAGTGAAGACAATGAATATCTCCGGGGAAATTCAAATACCTCAGTGAAAACAAGGCCGTCGTCAGTGACAAATTTATCATGTATTTGCTAAAGTATAGATGAAAAAGTTTACTTTAAATCAATCAATCCCAATCAAAATATTAATAAGCAGTTTTATTTTAACCAGGCTGATTGTTTGTATCAATCACTAAAGGAAAAACGACCAGCTTTGATTAACAAAAAAGGAGTTCTGTATTCGCAAAGACTACATTAGAAAAACTAAGCCTTAGAATGGAAAATAATGATTCATTCACAGTATTCGCCGGATACCATAGATGAGGTGAAACGGTACTGAATGAGTTCGCTCATCATCGGAGAGGGAATGGCACAAACGCTGTGTTGGTCAAATTACAATTGATGGGTTTAAGATATTAATTCAAATAATTTTTACTTTGAGACTTAATATTATTTTGTTTTTTTAAACATAAAGCAAAAAGATTTCTCTTTAAAAAGATAAGAATAAAATAAAACATAAAACACAGAGTTGACAATAATAATGGAGATCAAAAACTGCATTTGGTTCAGAAAGAAAATATCAAAGGGTGATTTCCATCATATGAAACATATCATTGAGGAAAAGTCTTATGTCGATTTGTAGCACGAAATGTCACTTGGGAAACTTTATCAATTTTCTCTTTCAAAAGAAAATGCCAAACAAACAATTTTATGAGGGTATACGACTAAATAAAGTTCACTTTTTATTATTTTACGAAAAAAAAAATGATTGTGATTTTAGATTAAGGTTTACGGAAAAGTGGTTTCTAAGTTATACAAAAGAATCTTGGTAGGATTTTACCAAATCAAGAAAAAAAGAAAAAAAAAGAGAAAAAAATGATTTTCATCCTGATTGTGAAGACAATAATTCATTTTTAGCTAAAATAATCAATTTGGTTTTATTTTTTTTCCTTTTTTATAATTCCTTAAAATTTTTTTATCAATTTGTTTATATATCAAAGCAACTTAACAAAAACCCAACAGAAAATATCGATTTTCGTAATGAATATTAACTTAATAATTCAAAACACCATTTTCTTTCTTTCCATTGAGTCCAACATTGGCACGAAAAGAACGAAGTAAGTCTCATAAAAAATATTTATTTTATTTTTAGGTATCGTCTTACCAGTCTCTATCATAGTTCGATAATTGAGCCGTGATGATAGAAATTCAATGTAATTTATATAGTTTTGTGAGAACCTTGTTTTAATTTACAAAAGTAAATAATAAATTGGCAATGGATCACAGAAGAGTGACAGCAGACCTCTCCCTGATAGAAAAATCTCATAAAAAAATCTTTAAAATCAATTTCTATAAATTTATGTCCAAATATCGATGGTAATAAAAATTTATGCCCAATAATATTTTGTTGTCAGCTTTAAAAGGTTCCAAACAATCAGGAGATTTTATTTAAAATATTTTGCTTATTTTTCCAGGAAACACATTTATAGAAAATGTGTCTAGAAGGCTTTTGTATTTTATAATTATTTTACTATTAATAATAGTATTATTAATAATAATAATAATAGTATAAATTATTATGAATGAACTATTAGGTTTCTGCTTTTGAAAATGAGCCCTTTCTTAAAAAAAATTATATGAAGAAAAATATTTTAACTGTTTAAACGAATCGATTAGGTTTATGTAGTTTGATTATTGTTTAAAATTATTCAGTAAAAAATTTTCGGATCATGTTTTTTCACCTTATTGATCAAATAAAAGACTTGATGCAACTCGAAGGTCAAAATAAAAACTTGATCTAATTGGAAGGTCAAAATAAAAACTTGATGAAACTGAAAAAATATGACAATATGAAAGAAAAAAAAACATCAAATATTTGTTACATTTTATTAAATTGCGACTATCTTATTCTTCAGTTTTCCCCACATGGACCCTATTCGTTGTGTATGAGTACCGGTCTCCTTGTTGAAAAAGGACATCTTATGGTTCACCGTTTGATGTTTATAATTTTTGTCCTTAGATAATTGCGAATAAGCTCGCCATTCGTCACTCATTATAATGGAACCACTCTCAACAATGGGTCTTACAATTGGTAATAAAGTGGCAGATTTTCAGTTTTTTACTAACTGCAAAAATATATTTCCATTTTTGGAGTTATCAATCATGCAAAAAACCCATAACTCGTGGTCAGAAGCACGGTCTTTATGATTTTTTGGTTTGTATCTTAAAAAAAGAAATAAGAAAATAAATGAAAGAAAATATTAAAATATCTAAATATGGATTTGTCTATCTGAATGATTTGCTCTGGTCCACCCAATCTAATTGGATTTTCCTGGAAAAAAATCTCACATTGTTGTCTCATTTGTGAATAAAAATCAACAATGACCGACTTTGATAGTCCAGTGTCTTCAATGGCAGACTTTTGTGATCTGTCCAGAGCCCATAAATGTATACATTTGTTCAGAGAAATCTTAAATTTTTCAAAAAACGATTTTCTCCTGATAGAAAAATATTTAGTATAATTTTTACAATTTTTACTAAAACAGCGCCATGAAACACAATCAGTGTTTCTTTTTGATTTGCTTTCCTTAAATTGATTGTCACAACCATCGCATGTATCTGAAAATTAAAATAATGAAAATAAATAAATAATATTATGAATGCCTGATAATAATAACATAATAATAACACTGGAAGGTCAAAATAAAAACTTGATACCTAAAAAGGTCAAAAAAACATGATCCAAATAGTTTTATAGTAAAATATTAATAATATCATTTTTTCAAGAATTATTATTAAAAATATTTATTTTCATAAAAGAAAATTAAACTATTAAAAATTTTTGATACAGTCTAATATATTATTTTCTATATTATTAAAAAATATTAATTAACAAAAATAAATAATTTGTTTCTGATTCTCTTTATGATTGATTTTAAAGTTATCTCTAAATAGTCCTTTGAATATTTATGCAATTTAAGACGTTATATATCACCACAGGTCATCTCAAAATACAGCAAAATCTTCAGAGAAAAGACAAGAATGCCAGTCAATTATAAAATAAACAATCTTCCCGTTCTAAAAAGTTCGGAAAGTCATTCGATTTTGACATATTGTCCTCTTTTGGCAATGGATTAAAGAAGCTCCCATAGAAATGATAAAATGTCACTTTGATTATATATCACATTAAAAGAATATTGTCATATTATATTAAAAAAATATATTGAACGATACTTTTATTTTTCCACAATTCTCATATTATTAAAGCCATATGGATATTTTAATGATAATAAATATTGATTAAAGTGGATAATTTTTTCAATTCAATAAATGAATTGAAAATTAATTAGACCGTAAATAAAATGCAATTAACATAATTAATAATCAATAAATATCGAGTTCTAGGGTAATTATTTTTTACCAATATTTTTATTGATTTATTCTAAACAGGAAAAAGACTTAAATTTACAAAGTATAATGAGATTTTATTAACATTTCATTTTTTCATTTAATTTTATATGTTAACTGTTAATTATAAAATTTTAAAAATATATTAAATATATTTAAATGCAATTTAAACAAATTTGTTTAAAAACTATATTTTGGGTATATGTATAAAAAATTAAGTTAATTAAATTAAATTATTGTGTAATTAAATAAATACCTAGCATAATTTTAACATATCAGTTTTTATTTTCCTTTAATATATTAAAATAATTTAAATCATATATAAATTACCAAAATTCATTCTTTAATTAAATTTGAGAATAATATGCGGATTTTTTAAAATCCATTTTTAAAGTAGTAAAACCAAATCGATAATTCTAAAATGTGTCTCTTTAATCTATATACGACTTTGTCAGTTACTGTAAAATACCATTTTCGCTCAGATGTCCAAAGAATTTTATAGTAGACAGAAGAAAGTAAAAAGTTTTTAAATATGCAACTTTAAACACATAACATAAATATTCCATTAGTTATAAACCTCAACCTGATCTCCACCATTTTCAACAATTTGAAACAAGCCTTTCTGATATTCCAGTGAAGTTTCTGTCCTCATTTCCGGAGGAATCTGATTAAATGTAGATCAACTAATTTTTGGAAATAGATTGCATAGATGCAGAATAATAATAATAATAATAATAATAATAATAATAATAA
>JBBMKC010223676.1:0-22310 GCA_037834085.1 Bipalium vagum
GGTCATATGTAGTATATATTTTTTAGTGTTTTCCATTTTAATAAATTATTATTCTTGCATTTAATAATGAATTACGTTAAAAAAATATTTTAGAAATTAAATTTACGACTAAAACACAAAACTTTTTGTTTGAGTCTATTTCAATGGCCAGGTACTGTATATTTGATGTTTTATTTATGAATTGATAATTAGATAATAATTCATCATTTACCTTAAATTTCTCTGGGCAAAGGTGGTAATATTTTGTTTTTTAATGTAACTCGGTAACATACTCTAAATCAACTACGTAAATAAATCCAACAGAATTAATAGTCCTTTCATATTTTATGTCTTTATCTTCTTCTATTTCCCCGTTGATAGTGGCATTGTCATTCATGAAGAATATAAACTATTTACATCATAATATTTTATATATCTTTCTTTAAAGTAATAACTTAAGTTAAAGTTTTTATTGCTCCGTGACTCAGTCTTTTATGGAAAATTCTTGTGGGACGTAGTCCTTCCGCGTAAAAAGTTAAAATTATTCATTACACAATCCCACTCATATTTTTCTGGTATATAATAATGATCAAAATGTGAATTAGTTAATTTATTATTTTATTTTATTTTTCGTTTACTGAGAATTGAAGACAAACCTCCTTTTTCAATTAATAATAATTGATCTTCTTCGAAATATTTTAATTTTACATTTGTAATTGCATTCCAAGTTAAACCTGGGGCGGAATAGCAATAACAGGGATCAATATCATAATAATTCATATATGTATTTTTAAAATTTTCAAAGAAATCTGTTAAGATTAAAATATCTAATTTCATTTAATGTATGATATATTTTTTTAAATTTTCAAACTTTTTATAATCATTAAAAAATTATTTTTATTTAATTTTATTTATTTTTTATTAGATGCACTGGAGGCCAAAATTACTTTAATTTGGCAAAACCTTTCGATCGCCGGCGCATCAACCGACATTGAAAAACCCTAGAATGAAGATGAAATCATAAACGATGATCAAGTAGAAGATGGACAGGATCTCGGTACGCAAATAAAAAGCAGTGTCCCCAAATAATATTGATAGAATGGACAACACAACGATAGTAAAACCTATCAAAACCAAAACTTAATGCACAAGACGATTGAATGCGGGGGAGTTTAAAAAGCTACTTCTAATTATCCCTGAAATACGCCTACTAAGAAAAATAGTTGACCAATAGGAGAAGATAAAGAAAATAAACTGCCTTCATAGCTCTACGAAAAGGTTGAATGGCTTATTAAATATCCAAAATACTATCAATATATTTATGAAGGATAACATTGCCATGGTTAAATTGATAATAAATGGCAGAATGAATCATCTAATTAGAGACAATCAATCTGGACAATTGATTAATAAAAAACCTGGAGAAGACATGAAGAACTCGGGAGCGGAAAGAAGAATGAAAAACACGAATAAATCTAGTATACTAGATAATACCTTGGAACAATTATGTAGGCCAATGAATACGAGAGAATTCAGACGCTCCCAATACTACTGGAAATATGGAGAGTCTCCAGCAAAAACAAAGTAAAAACTTCCAAAATTACCGATCTTCTGAACAAAGAAAGAAAAGCGATTGAAATTCTTAAGGTCAGTGGTTTAAAGAAATTTTTCTTCAAGGATAATAAGTATCAGTTAATCATTGAAAATGGAAAAAGACATGAATGCAACAGCCACTCTTATAGAGAGGAGAGGTATAAAATTAAATACTTCTCCAATGATACCCAATCAGGGATGATATCCAAAAATCTATCTAATAACAAATTTATACCGGTGCCCATTTATATGCAAAAGTTACTTCTCCTAACGTGTCCCGAATTAGCTGAAGCCAGTATAACGGAAGATAATGCAGAGAGAAGAATCAAAGTAAACAAGGTCCTCAAGAATTTAAGAGACGAGAACAAGATTTCAGAATTTATGAAATCATTAAATATTAAATATCAGGATAATAAACTTTTTTGCCTAGACTTCAGTTGCGAGGAAATAAGCAATGAGGGTCTTTCATACAAGAAACTAAAAAATGCTGAATTACAAAGGCTCCGTAAAAGATACCCTGAAATTGGTGCAAACGTGCTGCTTCGCACTTCACAAGAAAATTTAAGCATACTTATTGAGAAACTGAAAATGGATAAGCTGTTTCTAAAAGAAATCTGCTATGTACATGGCTCATTTCAGAAGCCTGATAAAACATGCAAAAAAGAAACGGCGAGTAATGAAAACTTAATGGATGATGTACTCTTCAGTATTGAAAATATTGATATGAATTATATTCTAAGCATAGATCCGGAACTAAAAAAATTAGCAGAATCGAATCACAGCAATGTAAAGACATGAAACGACTACCATAAAACGACTACCAGCCATGCGAAGCCTGGCACAGAAAAACAGGCTGTTAACTTTCTAAGAAATATTGGTTTTCTAAAATCGATCTATACCACAGAAAATATGAAAAACCTAAATGATGATGATGTCAAAATTTGGGCAGCCAAGACTATAAATAGACTTCCATCGGACTCAACCTTAAAAGAAAAGTGTGTGGAATGTCTCAAATACTTAGAAAAAATGAAACTGGTTGAAGAAATGAACCGATTAAATGGTATCATTTCACAAAACCTGATATTTAAAATAAACACAGTCTTCAATCGAATATCAGCGAAACCAAAAAATGAACAAAGAAGCGATGTATTTACTATAAAGAAAACCATAATCGGTATAAAGACTGAAAATTGTGATATACTAGAAGCCAAAAGATTCTTACCCGACCGGATCAATGAAAAAGAAAAGTCCCTTGGGAGGCAAAAGAACTACTGGATTCCAAAAAATAGTAGACTTGTGTGCATGGAAAATACTTAAAACTGCTGTAATGAAATTATTGAGATGATAATGGAAGAAGGAGGAAATTCACGGAATGATGAATCTGTGACGATAACTGATGAAGATATTCCTATTTCCAAAATTCCCAAAAAATCTTGTCAGGGTTTTAAAACGACTGCGCAAAACGTAAGGTTGATGCATACGGTATGCTCTCAAACATCTTGCAAAGAGGACAATAATCGAGAAGAAGACAAAAACTTTACCACCAGAAGCCCTAAATTACCAATTAAAGGGGCCGGAAATCCAAATTCGATTGCAATACATTACAAAGCAGTCTCCTTAGAAATATCAAGTATAGGTTGCACATCACCTGAATGTTGTAAAACTATGAATATCACTGAGCACAACGTTAAAAGATTTAAAGGATACTATCTGACCGATCACGGAATCGATTTGCCTAACAAGAATTTTAATTACTTGTGCTTATGTGGTAAAATACTCGCCTGTAGGCAGTTGCATAGCCATCTAGAAAACCACAGAGAAGGTAGTTTGCCTCTAGTCGTCGATAATCAACTAGGAGAGATGCCAAATATTGGATCCTCCGATTGACTATCCAATTTCGATCTTGAGTATTACATCGTGATTAGAGTCATCGAAAAAATTGCAAAACTTTGTACATATGTCGGCCCGAAGTTAGCTGTGACACTTAAAAATGAATTCCAATCAGCATTTTTTCATCTGTTCTCATTAAACAAGATTGACGAATGGGAAATTATCCTATGGCCAATCCATTGGAACGGAGACCATTGGTTACTTTTCATAGCTGATAATATGCGTAAATCTACAATGCTGCTAGATCCACTAGGAAGAGAAAACACGGGTGAGCAAAATAAATTTCATAGAAACCTAAACCTACTTATCAACAGAATCAATAATCTTTTCAACTTACCAGGATATATAAATCTGATTATGACCTCAGAAGAAACACATCCACTGAAAACAAATACTTATAACTGCAGAATTTATGTATGTCAATATGCATATGATTATGCATGCAGTCGTGATGAAATGAAATTTTAAAAACCGGAGGTTAAGATGATAAGAAGCATTATTGCGCTGGCTCCCCACACAACACCCAGAGTATATAGAATGTGGAGATAATCAGCAAACCGTACTACGGAAAACAGTCAGCAATACCAGGTGAATAATATTGAGTGTCAATCGATATACAACGCCGGTTCGTGATGCAATCAGAGCTGATAGTTCCATGATGATATCATTGAAAGGTGACTCATACAAACTTGGGTATGATAAATCAAAGAACTTCGTTGATCATAAAAAAGAGAAAACAAAAACCGATGAACTATTGATATACATCAAATATCATATGATTACTGGCTCAATAGGCCCCACTGAGGCAATTGAATATATCAAGAGACTTGTTAATAAAGATAAGCAGCCTAAAATCAGGTCACCAATATCAATTGTCCAGAGTCAACAACGACCAAATTATTCAATCAGGGATATGTTTAGAACGAATCAGAAAAAGGCATATGATAAAATTATTGAAACCGAAAAGCCATCATCATGTTCAAGTAGAAGTGATCTAGAATAACACTTCAAAAATATAAATTTTAATGCTTCATATGTAGATCATATGTCACAACTCCCATTTTACCAAATGGCATTTACAACATTGTCTATTACAATTGAAGAAATAGATCTTGTGCTTAAATCTGGATCCAACTTTGCTCCGGGATCAGATTCCATTAAATATGCAGACTGGAAAATGCTCGATCCAGAAAAAGAATTTCTCTTCTTTTTCAACTATATACTTGAAACTGGAAGAATTCCTGAGCAGTGGCGAACATACAAGACCTTACTGATAATAAAGCCGAATAAGTATCATCATTCATCTGAAGTTTCATCTTGGAGACCAATTGCAATTCTGGACTCTTCATATAGGATATTTACACGAATACTAAATCGTCGATTACTGGACTGGATTAAAATCGGAAACTTAATTTCTCCAACCCAAAAAGGCATCATTCAACCAGATAGTTGTAGCGAGCATTTTTCTGCTATCAATAGTATAAAGGAGATGGTCAATCGATTAAATCACAATAAGAAAAAATTATCCTCTCTTCGTTTTCTTAATTTAGTGGATGCGTTAGTATAGCTAACCTCAGAGAAGATAGGCCTTCAAATTAGAACGACCAATCTCATTAAAAATCTTTATGAGAACAGTCAAACGATATATATGTGTAACCACATCTACACGGATCCAATCTCTATAACTAAAGGAGTCAAACAAGGCTGTCCGTTATCGATGACTCTTTTTTGTCTGGCAGTCAACTTTATGTTTCGAAAAGTTGAACAAATTAATGGAGGATACGACTTAGATGGAATAAATATATCATCACTAGCATATGCTGACGATATCGTGCTATTAGGAAAAACTTTTGGTAAAATTCAGGAGACTATCGAAAGTTGAAGAGCTTGCAGAATGGGCTGGGCTGCAATTTTGACCAAATAAATGTGGTTACTACGATCACAATCTTAGGCCGCAAAACAAATTGAAAATTGAAGCTGTGAATATTTCACCAATTACCGAAGCAAATTCATACAACTATCTCGGCGTGCCTTTCGGAAAAAAGATTCGTCAAAATATAGAGGAGATACTCAAAGAAAACGTGATGAACTTTCAAAAAATCTGCAAAAGCGTTTTAACTCCGGGTCAGAAAATTCAATCTCTCAAAATTTTCATACAATCAAGGCTGTCGTTTCACTTGAGAAACAGGATCATTAACAAACAAACTCTCTTCTCACCTAATGGAATTCAGGGTGTAGGAATAGAAGACAATATTGGCTACGATGAGAAGGTTGATTATCGACTTACTAAAAAACATGCTGAACACACCGAGCAACCTTCTCAATAATTCCTTTTTTTATGCTCACACTAAGCTTGATGAGTTAGGAATCGTCGCAGCAGTTGACGATTATATGGTACAGAATATTGTGCATGCCTTTCGCATGCTCACATCCTCGGACACTCAACTTCATCATTTAATTTGTTCCGAGCTTATCAGTACAGCTCAAACGCGTAATAGCAATAACCTTACAGACATCGATATTGCACTTGACTGACTAAATGGAAAGAAAATGCTTGTAGGACATGTGGCCACCTGGTGGACGAAGATTAGAATTAGTGTTGCAGACTTAAAACAAATATTCAAAATCCAGGTAAAATTCCGTATGGGCCAAAATGGAGGAGAAGTCGAAATACAGTCAGAGATCACTAGTCCAAATATTGCCTACTTTGATAACTTGGGAAAGAGTAAAATTTGCGGCTATTTACACGAACTAATGGGCATTGCTTACAAGCTTTGGACCAACCTCAAATCACAAGGTCAACTGAGAGAAATGATCGCAATGGATCCTTTATCCAATAAAGTCATAATCAATGGAAATCTGTCCGCCCACAACTGGATCTTTGCCGTGAAACCCCGAAATAATATAATATAGCTGAATTATTTGCCTTATAAGGCTCTAGAAGGAGGAAATGTATTATGTAGGTTGGGGTGCAAGTTCGCAGAAACCCAAGCACATGTACTTTGCTACTGCAGCAAAGAAGGCCGCATCAAAAGACATAATGACATTATCAGAGAACTAGCATTAGTATTATTTGAATAACACTTCAAATTCGATATTGATTCGAAATTAAACCACCGGCCTGACTTTATTATAACATGCAAGGCGAAAAAACAAATATATTTGATCAATATAAAATCGCCCTATGATATGAAGAAGAATTTTGACGAAGACAAAAAACTCAATAAAATTAAGTATGAAGCATTTCGAAAAGAAATTGAAGAAAGTAGCAAATATCCGACGACGCTAGATATAATTTTGGTTGGCGCGCTGGGTTCTTGGGATTCCAGAAACAATTCTGTCTTAATTAGACTGGTCTTAACGAATGCAATCAACTCAATTAGAGCGGCGATAAAGAACTCAGATGAAATGTATATGAGGCATATGAGTTAATCTCGAAGACTTCTTTATATGCTGAAACACTTGTACTCTTACTTTTTTTAATGGGCAGATTCCCACTTTTGAATTTTGATTGTTTCATGTTATGCAGAGCAGATATAATAATTTTCATAATTTAAGTATTAAAACCTAAGTAAAAGAAATTAGTCCTTTTTAATTTTAGAATTTTAAATCGAGTGCTTAATTAAATATTTTAACATATTTATATCTATTTAAATTAATTTTTTAAAAAATTTTTAATATTAATAAGTTAAATAAATTGAATTTCAAACTTAATTAATTATAAATCAATTAAATATTTTTTTAAGTAGGATTAAAAAATAACAAAATAATTTAAAATAATGAAAAAAGTTACAAAAAGAAGTGCGATGGTTCAGAAGTACGTAGGAGCGTCAGGCTGTTAAAAGTAAGGTGAGTACTCCGTCATCAAAAGATTAGCGTCAAAGAAACCAAGCAATTCGAAAAAGAATTTCAAAAGCTTTATTCATCAAAATGTGTGCGGATCAGATAAACTTAGACTAGTAGCTGCGGATGAAAGAAGCCAAAATGAGTGTTAGTTAAAAATGGATTTGTCATCTGGAAAATGTTTGTGCTTTATTTTTCAAATAAAATCTTTTGTATTTTTTATATTCTTTTAAATTTTCAATCTTTTTATAATCATTAAAAAATTATTCATATTTAATTTTATTTATTTTTGAATGTTTGAGAATTGAATTACAATTATTTTTACTGGGAAATATTTGATTTCGTAATAATTGTTAAACTTCATTATAATCATCTCCTTTTATATAATCATAAGGTAAAAAAAGATTTTACAGGTTTTAAACTAAATGATTTCAAAGTTTTATTTTTATTTGAATCACATAATATTTTCTTTATTTTCTTTATTAATAATTGTATAATTCTATATGAATCTAAAAATCTTATATTTCCAAATGAAAATGATATATATCCCTCATCTGTGTGTAGAATTATTTTAAATTGTTCATTTGGATATTTTTCTAATATATCTTTAAAATATAAATGAAAATCATACTTTGATCCATTATGAAAATAAAATGGTACGATGAAGTCTTTTAATAATCTATCATTGTGAATATGCTGCTCCTTTATATTTCCCATTTAGATGATCATGGTGGGCAACTTTATTGTCTTTACTTTGTAAAGGTAACTTTGTTGAATCTTTTAGTTTTTTATTATAATATACACAAGTGGTTGAATTAAAAAATTTATTTCATCTTCTTTATTCATAATTATTGATTTACTTGAATATTTTATAATATCTGTTAAGTGTTGATTAATATCAACTAAAAATGTTTTAAAATTCTTTATTGTATTTACTCCATAAAATTCATAATATTTTGATTTAATTAATTCTGGATAATTACTTTTTAAATAAATTCCTAATGATAAAGTTATTTGATTGATTTCCTCATTTATTGTTTTATTAAACGGAAGAATCTATAACAAAGTTCGGCATCAAAAGAAAACTAGGTAAAAATTCATAATAGTATTATCATTATTATTATTATTTCTACTTTACTATCACATCTTTAATTGATTCTTACTCTGTGAGTACAGAAGTAAGCAGTCACATTTAATTAAATCAATCAAACTACGATTTGCGCAATCTTACCGATTGACGTGAATTTTCTAATTAAATCTTCTTATAAATAATTACTCGGTGCTTCACCGTTGATCAAATAAAAGTTTTTTGTATTTCCATTTCTTCCTTTTTTGTTTAAAATTTACAGAGCCGCTAGCTGGTAAATTTCTTGAGGGCTTTAACACACTAGGCTAAGCCTGTGTTTAGAGATTCTGATAAGTCAGCACAAAATCTCAATAACCCTTGTAATTAAAACTTTATCAATAAAGATTTTGTTTAAAAACTGTATTCTCTTAGTTTATTTTTGATCGACTTTTTATCTTGTGTTAGTGATTATCTAGTACTTCAACGTTCATCTGTAAATCCTTCTGATAGCACAAACTTTGTCAAGTAACCTAAAAGCCCGAGATAAGTTTTTGTAAAATCAGCCATCCTTTTAGAAACTTGGCACTAAGATTTTAAATAAAATTCCATTTTAATGTTCTTAAAGTCTTTGAATCATACATACATGTTATGAATAGTATGGAAATGAATAAAATAAATCGAAATCCAAGCTATAATTTTTTATTTATGTCTGATTTAAAATTTTTTTACTACTACAAATTTCAAATAAATTTTTACAATTTTTTTATTAAAAAACTATCTATGAAGTTGGAGTTGCGAAGCAATGATTTTAAAAACGATTTAGTTTGTTTGATTTCTAAATTGAGTTTTCCCAACTTTTTTCCATACAAATAAATGGATTTTCAGCATTTTTTAAAGCTCTTTTAAATCAGGTCCAAACCCTAGTCAGCGCTGAAATGCTGAGTTGAAAATGATACAGATACATGGATACACACATACACAGTTGACCTTGAAATGTACTTTTATCTTGGGTGTTGGGTTTAATCTTTATTTTTGCCACTACTCATACTAACACTGCAACTGCAGAATAGCGAAAGTAGTCCCAAACTCTCACTCCTTCGTTAAATTTTACAGCTTTGTTCAGGAATTCAGGTTTTAAAGTTTCATTTGATCTACGTATCTATTTTTCTGGATATTGGATACCAAACAAAATCTGCTCTCAGCTGAGAAGATCATTGATTTCCAAGAATTGATTGGTTGACCAATGTGCTTTATTGCCCAGTTTCAACGCTTCACTAAATTTTCCTTTGAAAGCAAAGGTTTTCCTCTGCAGGTATAAATTCCAAGACCAGCAGCTTGTAGGTGTGTTTTTATCAATCTTTGGCACAGTTTAACACCACGTTGGTCTTTAAGATCAATAAATAATCTCCCCAAAGATTGTTTGCAATTTTTCAAAGCTAAGCGCACGCTGGTTTTCCTTTCTATTGTTTCAAAATGCTTTTCCTTCATCAAGTTCACTTTGATGCTAAAATTCTAATGTATCAACATTTTATTGAATATTTATAAAAATTGAATTGATATTTATATAAAATCCGGATTTTGCAAATGCTGAAATTTTGCAGTAATTTTCTATTAATAATTGTTTTATTTTAGGAATAGTTTTTCTGCTTGAATAGAAAACCACTTTATACCAACACAATAAAGTTTAAAATTGTAAAAAAATATGAATAGATCACGAAATATTTCAATAAAATATTGATTTCCGATAAAATCGAATTTTTATAAACCTACCAATTTTTTTTCATACCAATAAGTAATAAGACAAAACAAAAGGTTTATAAAGCTTTCTAATATGAATACGAGTTACTAACCTTCATTATATAAAAATTAAACTAAATGACAGAAGGCTTTTTCAACAATAGAAAAATAATTTTTTCAATAACCTACAATAAAAGCATCAATAGCAGTGTGATTGTCATATTGCAATAAACAAAATTATAGATTTTTTTAATAACATATATTTTAGGTTAATTGAAAACTGGATAACCAATAATAACTATTAACTCCAAAGGTTGTATTAAATTAATATATCCTACCTTATTTATAAAAAATTTTGAAATATTAAAAATTATAAAATATTAAATGTCTTGTTTAAAGTTATAATTTTTAGCATTAACCTTGAGATCCTAATTAAAAATTGTGCAATATCAAAAAATGTTTTTGTCAAAAAAATGTAATTAAAAATAGTTTGAAATAACTTGAGGAATACTTATTCACCATAATCCTAAATATAATTCTATTTTTCAATTAAACAATATAAAATGAAACTTGATAGAATTATTCCTTATTAAGTTAAAGGAAATATCAGATTTTTAAACTAAAAGTGTATTGATATGACCAATTACATTTAATACATTTTTTAACTGTCTTTTATTTAAGTTAATAATTTTATAAGGATATTTCTGTTGTATTGACTTTTTTCTGAAAATTTACAACACGGCTTACAATATACTCAGAAAGTCACAAAAAACTATTAAAAGATCTCCAAAATTGACTTTAAAAAAGAAAGCTTTTTAATAAATTTCATTTTAAAGTAAGGATTTAGAAAGATGCACTGATTTCTCTATACTTTTTCTGTTTTTTTCATCTCTCGATCTGAATTCTGAAATCTGAGAAATCTAGAAGAATCTCAATAAATATTTTCTATCAATCAAAGAAAACAGACCTTTATCCCATTAATTCTTTTACTCTTAAACGCCATATCATCACTTTCTGATGTATCCAAACAAATTTCATGTAACCTTTTACCGTTGATTGGTGTTTTCATACTGGAATTTATCTTTGAATCACAAATATGAGACACATCAGATTCATTGAATGTCGAGTTTAATTCTTCTTCTTTTGCTTCGATCTCTTCATCTATGAGACAATTATATTAATCTTCTAAATCAAGTAAGTTACCAAGGATTATGTGAAGAGGAGCTTCTTTAGGACAAGTCACTGGACTGCTAGTACATTTAAATTGCAGAATATCATATTTTGATTTTAAAATTGACTGAGATATTTCTTCAATTATTTTCAACTTATTTTTACATTTTGACTTGTTATATGAAATTTGAGATTTTATCAGAACACGATTGATTAATTTATATGACTTATAAATAAAGTCCATGTCATAGTTTTTAGACTTCATGTGATCCAAAACAACATTAAGTACAACATCTAGCACTTTGCCCATTGAAAAATTTAATTTTGGAAACTTTAAGTTATTAAATTTTATTTCTGATGAACCGTGTAGAAATTTTTCCCAAAAATTCTGATTAAATACATGAATAATATTAGAATACAATATTTAACTAACTTTGTTATAAAATTCTTCAGGTCTCATTATTTTGCATTCACGACTTTAGTTTATAAATACGCAAAAGTTTGAGTATATAAACAAAATTTATTTAAATTTTATTAAAAAAACTGATGGATTTAAAATTAACAAATAAAGATCTTATTTTTTGACTCCAATTGAAATCTAAGTTTTGTTATAGTAAAAATAAATAAAAACAAAACTAAAATTCTGAATTTCATTTCACAAATTATTTTAAAAAGAAGAAATTGTAGAAGCCTATGAAATCATCATTATTATCCTTTACAACATTTATTAGAAATCCAATAAAAAATCTTGTTTCATTATTAAATTGATTAGAAAGTTTTCCAACTAATTATTGACGCACCTTGAAAATATAATAAATCTTAACTAATTTATATTAAAAATCTTTTTGATTATTGTATTATGCATGAAATATTTGTAAGATTTTAAAATAACTTTTGGCTAACTAATCAACTTAACATAAAACTGATTTATTATAATATATCAGATAATTAATTCTAACTAATTATTTGAAGAATAAAATAAAGAAAAGAAGGCAAGGGGTCCTAGAACGAAGATTTCCACAGCAACGAAGCGTTCCATTATTAGGAATGCCAGAAACCAAAGCATATCTTGTGCGAAAATAAAAACGCTATTCAGCCTAAATTGATCCGTAGAGAGTATTAGAAAGATTTTAAATAAATCTGGGATGATCCGGTTTAAGAAGATGTTGGTAAAACCCTCTTTAAAGCCACAAAATAAAATCAATCGTGTCTGCTGGGCTAAAGAAAAAATGTCGTGGGTCACCTAATGGGAAAATGTGATGAAGAGTGATGACAATAAGTTTAATTTGGATAGATCTAACGGTTACGCATATTATTGGCACGATATGCGGAAGGAGGAGATATCTTTTCGAATAGGCACACTAGGGAAAGTTCCTTGTTGATTTGGGGTTGTTTCAATTACCACGGGAATTCGACTCTTGCGATTATTACCGGCAGGCTAAATCCATTTGATTATTAAATGCTTTTAGAAGAACATTTACTTCCCTTTATGAATGATTTTGGTGAAGACAAACCAATTTTTTAACAGGATAATTGTCGGTGTCATGTTGCATGTTCCACTTTGCAATGGCCACAAGACAGAAATATCAATGTTATGTCTTGACCTCCCTATTCACCAGACCTGAATCTCATAGAAAGTCTTTGGGGGATACTAGCATGTCGGGTATATGCTAATGGAAAACAGTTTGAATCAATTTCCGATCTGGAACGAGAGGTTGGGAAGAAATCAATAACAGCGTCCTGCTGGCACTGGTAAATTCTATGCCAAATAGAATTTATGAAGTGATTTATTCCCACGGAAGTTCAACTAAATATTAATAATCGAAAAATAATTCAAAATGTAATTTTTTTGTTATGATATATGTCTTTTGTAAATATGCGGCAATAAATTATAAAAAATTATAATTATTAACAAAAAAATAAATAAATATAAAAAATTTTTTTCATTATATTTTTTTCGTATATATATATATATAGGATGGATATATTGTTAGATTTCTTATATATAAATATTAATAACTTTGATAGCTTCTACATACAAAAAATATGCATTTTCTTAATGCGGCAATAATTAGTTGGAGCACTGTATGGATGTGTAAAAAGTAGCTACCAGATTTTAAAACCCCACAAAACTTTTATTTTATAATTTCATGTAACCAATTTTACTTTATATAAAAATAGGAGTTTATGTTAGTATAGTTAAATTCCCAGATTATATGTTAAATCCAGTCCTAAGGTTGATGTCTGAATGATTATTTATATATCACACCTTTATAGTCCTTTCTTAATGAAAATGTCAGTGTTTCTATTTATTTAGAGATGCTTAAATCTTACCTCATGTGATAACTTCATCCCAGAATAATATTAAAAAAATCTTTCACTAGTATGGGGCGCCTTTTATTACCCACTGCAAATTTGACAATTTTTGAAAAACACATTACCCGGAAGGTGGATTGGACGATTTGAACCATGCAATTTGAATGCGAGATCATCAGACCTTTCACTTATGGATTTCTTTCTTTGGGGATACTTTAAGATAAAGATTTATATACAAAAGCCAACAAGCTTCAAGATCTGAAAGACTTTATTGAAGAAGAGACAGCTAAAGTACCACTCGAAATGTGTGAAAATGTTATAACTTCTTTTTAAAATCTTTTACAAACTTGTTTCAATGTTAATGGATGTTGTATAGAAAAATATTAAAATTTATTAATTTAATTTTATTGAGTTAAAAACTTACAGTATTATTTCAAATATATTTAACAATATAAAATCTGGTAGTTATTTTTTACACAAGCTGTGTAGCTAGAGTTATATAATTTTAAGTATATATTAATTGAAATATTATAATCTTGAGATATTATTATATTATTGAGATATTACTATCTTGAGATATCATTATAATTAAGAATTTTAAGAACATTACTTTCATTAATAGTATGAAATATCTGGAATCAGTATTCTGAAAAATCTTAAAAATAATTATTTTTCAGGTAATAAAAGGACTGAGATTTATAAATATTATTTAAATACCTTATATAACTTCTTTAAAATATTTTATTGAGATACTTGAAAGTAATGGTTGATCGGAGGTCATATAGGATTCGAAACAAATCATGAAAAAAACAAAGAAGTCACCAAAAACGCAAAAATCAGCAATAATAAAGTACCATTTACAGTATATTGTGATTTTGAAGCTTATAATATATCTGCTGAAAGTAAATATATTAAAAAGAACAAGAGAAAATTAAAAAAGATATTCCGATACCTAATGAAAAATTATCTAAACAAGAAATCATGTGTTTTGGTATTTATATTAAATCGAATTATGAAGAAATATTTTAATAAAGAAATATTCAATTCTTTGGTGAAGATGCAGCATTAAAATTTGTTGAATATGTTGAAGATTCAAATTTTAAATTTGAGGAATTATTAAAAATAAATATAGGAATGAATTTAACTGAAGAAGATGAAGTTAATTATAATAAATCTAAAACATGTTATTATTGTGAAAATTGTTTTTTAATGATAGGTTGATGATTTTAAAATCGAGTGTTTTCAACGTAAATGGTGCAGCTAATTCGTGCTGCAGTTTATACGACTAAAAAATACATTTTTATAAAATGTCATCTGCAGCTAATACGCGCTGCAGCTTTTACTCGGGATTTTACAGTATTTTTACAATGGATCTAAATAGGATATAAATTTAAAATTTAAAGAAATATTTAAATCAGAATATTTGAAAAATAAAAAGATAAATATTTTATCAAAAACTGATGAAGAATAGAATTACCTTCAATTTGATATATTGTTTGTTAAAATCGATCAAAGGGTTATCTTCTAATTAACTTTTAAAATATTAATTACAAATATTTAATTTTTAATGTTTATTTATATCTAATTATGTTATTTAAGTAGAATAAATTTTTTAATGTTGTATTATAAAGAAAGTATTCAGCTCTAATATACATTTAATTAAATCGGACATATGGTTCTCTTTTAATAAATGGTTAAACATAAGATTTAAATTTAAATGATTAATAAATTAATTAATCATAATTAAAACGATTTTAAAATATTTTTTCAGTATTTTAAAACAGTTATAATCACCAATATCATAATAATAGTCGAAATTCTTTTGATTCTTCGGAAATGGTGAGGGACAAAGAGTTCCTACTTATTTGAACTAAAAGTTGTTATGAAGAAAATGTCTGAGTTTTAACAAAAAGTGTTTGGTATTTATACCTTCTCTGAAATTATTAATTTATTGATTTAAACAAAAAATTCTTCTAGAACTTCCATTTTCATGAAGGAATTTATTTTTGTTTTCATAGTTCTTGAAATTTTGTTTTATTAATTTCTGTTTTTTTAAAGAGATTATCTTTCGAATTTTTTCGATTTTCCTTTTTTGGTTTAAGGTTTTAATTAATCATAATATAAAAATTTCTAACAATACAAAATTTTTCTAAGATTTAGACTGATATACATGAAAAACGTTATAACAACATCCAGGACAAACAACATGATGAAGCCAAGGTTTAGAGACTTATTTATAAAGAGAACTTTCAGGATATATATTAATTACTATTGAACTTTTAGATTATTATTTAAAATTTTTCAGAAATCTTTAAATATTATTCTTCTTGTAGGTTCTACAGTTTTTATTATCTTTGTTTATATATTGAATTATACCTGTTTAAAGCTAATGGTTTCTTCAAATATACCTATGATTTTGAGTCGTCTCAGTAAAATATGCAATATATTAAACATAAATCATATTAGGATGTCCCAAAAGTTCGTGGTCACTACAATATGAAATCAAAACAAAATATAATTCGTTGTGTTTAATTGTTTTTAACCTGCTACCAGTTATCTCTTTTTATAGCATTCATATACCACTCTTTGGGCTTTGATACATAAAAAATCAGTGATACCAGTTCTCACTTCATCCAAATTCTGAAAACTTTTCTCTTGCAGGTAATGAGTCGTAGAACGATAGGGGTAATAATCCGACGGTGCAAGGTCCGGATTATTTGCAGGATGTGGTTTTACCTCAATGCCTTCTAGTTTTTCTTTTTATTTTTAGTTTGATATATATATAAATATAATATATATATAATTATTTTTCTTATACATGTATATAATAAACAAAAAATAAATAAAGTGCAAATTAGTTCAAATGATTTGTGCAATCATTATCAAAATTTTGAATTAATAATAATAATAATAAGACTAAATGTCGAATGAAGAGCTTCTTTTTGAGTTATAAAATGGAATTCCACTTTCCGTCTTTCCGTATTTCTCACAAGGCTATCATCATTTCTCTCAAGCGATTTTCATATATTTTCTTCCTGTAGGAAAATATCCTAGAAAATGAATAGTAAAACCTAAATATTGATATTGTAAAAACAAAAGTAAATATTAATACATAATTTCACTGCATTTGTTAAATGTAAAAACCAACTGATTTTTTATAGAACCCACCCGCACAAAGTTTACACAAAATTACAATAACGAAGAATGTGGTGTGAAACATTTTTAGTTAAGTATCTGCGATGATGAATAGCAAAGAGGCGTCACGTTCAATTAGTCGTTGGATCTCTTGATTCTGACGACCGGCTGTGAAACATATCTAGCCTTCCAGTCTCCTGAGCCACTTACAAGCCGCCAGGGTGGTGACCATGGCGCTAAAATTGTGCCCTCATTAAAAGTATTATTAAAACTGGCACAGATTTAATAAATCAATCTACATACCATTCTCTACAATATCCAAGTGCGCACAAATTGGTGCTGGGTAAATAGTAATTTATTATCAATTCTTCACGTTCAACGTTGCTTGGTTTACATGTTTGTCAATTTAATTGCTCAGATTAACGACGAGAATTTTAATGGGTTTTAATTAGCCTCCACTTTTTCCCAGTATTTTTGTATCATTGGCGCTAACATAAGTGATATTATTCAATTAACCTTGTCGATGTTTGGATTACAGTAGATACATTGCAATTAATATCATGTCCCTCAATGTAACCCGCTTTTATTTGGAATTATTAACTTCAATGATTAATATGTTTCAACGTTTCCAATTTTTTCTATAATGATGATAATAATATTAATGATAATAGCAGCAGTAGTAATAATAGTAATATTACAAATCATTATTATTATTATCATTATTATTTTTATTTCACAATTATTTACCTTGTATTATATTATATATTTTTAATATGAGAACCATTCTTTAAAATTTTTTTGTAAAATTTTTTATATTTGAAGGTTTTTCAACTTTCTTGCTCTTATGAATGGTTTATTAAATAAATAGAATATGATTTACAGATTGTAGGGTAACCATTAATATATAACAGGTTGAGCTAGATAACTTCTGTGAGTTAAAGATCCTTTTCAAGGCCATTGTTTATATTATCATTATTTATTATTGTCAATTATTATATATATCAATTATAACTTCAGTCGAACCCAAAGAATAATTTGGCAGAGCTTCATTTTATCATATTTGGAAATCTCTTTAAAGAATATCTAAAATCAATATTTGTTACTTCAGATTTTGCAGGTCTGCATTTAAATCTTGTAGAGGTGAACAACGTTTTCTATATGCTGGGTGTTTCATAAATATGTATACGAACTTAAAGCAAAAATTATTAAACTTATTTTCAAACGAAATTATAAATCCAAGCGTTTAAACTTTTTTTCATTTTTATTTTTCCAATGATTTATTTATAAGAAACCCACTTTTCATCTCCTGTAATAATGCGCCTTCAAAATTGGTTGTCTTAGGGATTCTGGATTAATTCGCGGCAAAGATCAACTCGACGCTTGGCTTGATTATCTGTCAATTCGTGGAAAACTTGGAGTGGACTTTTATTTTAGAAACCCACGAACGATAGTGCTTGGAAAATGCTTGAGCTCCTCTGACAGCCTTCAGGTGCTTGAACTGCGCTGCTGCTCTACTAGGTACGAAACTCTCCCCTGTTCACCACCGATTGTCCACCTGAACGTTCCTGATCCTCAAGACCGGTATCTTCCTGATTAAAGCGACGAAACATCACTGAGCCGTATTTTCCTTGCCTTCCATGTCGTAAATTTCTCGAGTCGCAACTGCAGCTATTAGACCTTCTTTCCAATAATGACGTAATTACAGCTTTTTCTTCAATCATTCTAACTGTAAATTAAGTGAATGGAATTTTATAAATTTAACTTTTAAAATGTAATTACATTCTCTATTTCAAGGGCTTTTAAATGATACCAATGTTTTCATATATTATTACTAAATGACATCATAAAACAAGAAATATAAATAACTAAAAACATGAATAACTTCTGATTCAATTTTATAATTTTTCGAGTTTCTGGTTTTGAAAGCATTTCTAAAATTGTTAACATTTAATTTAATTAGTGCATTTAAACAATTTTCTATTTTAGTCAGTTATTCAGAAATTTAGCTTTAAATTGATATATAATAATATAAAATTGATTCTAAAATGACTGAAACAGAAACAATTTAAACTAATAAGTTTGAAATCGACCCTTATTTTTGCACCGACCTAATAATTTATTAAAATTTTGATTTGTTATCAAAAATTTCATATTATCATGATTTAAATTATTGCATTAAAATTTCCAAAGGTATTCCTAAATTCATTGTCCAGTTTTTATGATTTTTTATTTTTATACATTATTCTCAGTTTTCTTCCTATTGTTCATTTTCAGTACCAATCGTTAGTTATGTTGTTCTTTTTTTAGTTATATATTTTTTAATTATTTTCGTCTGAAAATCATCTGTTTGTATCCTGTCATTCTCACATAATTGATTTATGTAGCTGGGATCAAGTTCTTTATTTTCCATAATTACATTAACTTGATCATACCATTTCATTTCAAAATTGATTATTTAAAAAAATCTATGAACTTTCGCTGTCTTTTTACTTTCCCCATCGTCTGCCTTCGAAAATAGTAGTTTCGAATTTCTATATATTGGTCCATGATAGTGGAATCTGGTCTTCTGAGTGTCCTGAAACATTTTTATATGCATCTGTTATAACTTTACCTTTCAATATTGTATTGGTATCTTTAGTAATTACATAAAATATCTTTTTGTAAAATTTTCTGTTGTTTCCTGATCTGAGGTTCTTTTTTTAAGTTTTTATAATATTTTGACGTTTAGTGAAAGTTATTTATTTATTACGGCTTATTTAAACATCATAAAATTGTTTATTTTCTTCAATTTGACTGGGTTTGGATATCTTCACATCCTTGATTGTATGACTCTGTTTTTAATTTTGTAATGTTTCCCTCCTTCACAAACTCATCAGGATCAGACTAACACGAAGACAGCATAAGTGAGGACAGTATGGTATTCTGCTAATGGAAATCAACCACATGAGATCATCAGCAGAAGAGTAGCTTTGAGCCTTAACTGGAATTAAACCCAGTTTCCTGGTCAAATTTTGGACAGTCCAGGCTAACATGAAGATACCACCAGACATATCCAGTAATCAATGATCCTGATGATATTCAGCCACATGGTACCTCTTTAGGAGGTTAAAAGACTCCCCTTTAACATGTCTCACATTATTCATTTATCTTAATATTTATACATTGAACAATTTTTTGGTATGTGACCTGATTTTCCACACGTAAAATACGCGGAGATTTTTCTTTTCTAACAATCATTGCTGCTGTGCCCATAACCTTTACATGTCTAACCTTCCAGAATTTTTTGTTGAACAATCCTTATATGTAACCAGTTCTTTTAGACACAAGCAATAATTTATAATATTTGGTTGCTCTGTCACAGGTATTAATCTAAATTTAAGTAAATTTAATTGGGTATTAATCAAATTTTATGAAAATTAAAAATATAAATTGAAATATTAATTATTAAACATTAGTTTGGCCCAAATACTAAAATTCCACAAAGAATGTCAATGATAACAAAGCTGAATTCAAAAGGTTATAATAATGTGATAAATAGGACAATAATTATGATATAATGTATGACTTAACTAATTAATATTAATAATAATATATTTATTTCAACTAAAATTATTTTTGTAATTTCCCTCTTACATAATTTTAAAATAAATTAAATGTGATTCAACAATTTTATTATTAATTATAAATATAATTTATTCTATTAATATGATTCATATTATATCTATAATATAGTTTTAATAATATAATTTTATTAATTTTAATTAATAATTTGTGATATCTTTAGAAAAGTAGTTGAGTAATTTATTTTTATATATAAATCTTCAAGACTTCTGTTGCCATCTTTAAATTTTCCAAACCATTTTCTGCATTGACTAACAGAGAGTCATACAACATACAACAAGCAGTGCCTGATGTGAGTATTTGTAATACTTTTTGCCATTATGGTTTCAATAAGAAATATAAAATTATTATTTAAATGTGATGTATAAATGGTATTATTCAGACAAACCTAACATACATTTTTAACAAAGAATTTCAAATAAATTTAAATTGATTTTATTAACCTTCAGACGGAAAATGTTTTGTTTCGGCTTACTGTTCCAACTAATGTCATTTTCCAAGAATTTAAAAATGTTAAAAGCTGAAACGATGTAAAAAAATAATCGGTAATGACATTTCTGCCAGAATTTTTGTAATGATTTGACTAATTGCAATGTGATACGTTGGCCAATGTTTGCTTGTCTTCGACCATTGGTCGGTATGTAGTGAGTAAATCTAGTCTTTCAACGAGTACTTTCATTATAAAATCTTATAAATCTGAGAAACATTTTAAATTTGTCACGTGGCATTGCTGCACGAACAATGGGAAGGGCATATATTGCTCACATGTCATCTATATTTTTGTGGTTGTCTCTATGTAATCCAGCTGTAATAAATACACCAAGGAAAGAATCAAGCTCTTGTTCGGTAAATTTTTTGAAAACTTTAGGCGATGGCCTTCTAGATGCATCAGGATATTTAGAAAATAAAAATTATTGTTTTCATAAACGTTTTTAGCTTTTCTATTTGTTTCATGTTATAAAATATTAAAGATTTCAAAACTCATAATTGACTTAAAAGTTTCTTTCGGTGTATATAAACGAAAAGCATTATTTAGAACCAATAATTGCTCACGGAGGATATTTCGTGCAATCGTTTGTGCTTTAGGCATGGAATTTTAGACTATATATTTCCATCTTTACTTACATACAGTTGATTTAGAATCAGACTCCAAAGATTAATTTGAATCATATTCTTCGTTTTTTTCAACATTTGCTTCTTCTTCCGCATTTGATTTTTCATTATTTGAACATGGGCATTCATCATCTGATGAAGCATAAGTATCTTCTACGTTAGATCTCATTTCTGTTAATGATAGCTATAAAAATTATAATTTAAATTAAATATACAAACAATATATATTTATTATTGATTATTGATTGAAATAATTATTGAAATATATTGTAATATATAAGTACAAATGTACCTATCCAGCTTGCTGCATAAGTTTATTTCTTCAGCCATCTGAGGGGAAAATAAAAGCTTTGCAATATAAAGGCTCACCATTAAATCGAAAAATTTTCTAATTTTTAAATAAAAATCTTTAATTTATAATTTTTATTTCCATACTATTTTTTTCTATAACAAAATTATTTGAATTTATAAAATTATATATATATACATATATATAAATTATTTATATATATGTATATAAAAATATTTTCATTTTTTAAAAAAATATCATTTAAGGATTAAAAAAACTGATTAATCAATAATTACAATTTCCAAAAATATTTTGAATAATATTTTCAAATGTATTAAATAATATTTTATATAATAATATTCATTCGGGAAATAAAATGATTTTAGAAAGTCTCTTTTTATCCGATAATATAAAAATAAATGATAAAAAATTATTTAAAATTAAAATTGAAAAATTACATTTGGACTAAAATATAATAAAGCATTAAAACATTTTTTCATTGTATTATTATTATTAATATTATTATTAATATTATTAATATTATTAATATTATTAACA
>JBBMKC010223677.1:0-12041 GCA_037834085.1 Bipalium vagum
GATTCTATTTTGATAAATAAAACTTTGTTTAAGCTGTCATATGTTCCTTTAAAGTTAGATGTTAAAAACCGCCATTTATTTCTTTACAACCTAATATTTAAAAATTATTATTTCATAAAGACAATAATGGTATATTAATTCTTTTTTCAAATATGAATATGGAATTTGTATCTGAAAATAAAAAAAATATTATGAGGTTTTTATAATATATAAAATATAAATATTTTCAATAAATTTATCTTACTATTATTTTATAACTAATATAATGAAATATATATTTTATTTTTCTAAAAAATCACATTTAAAAAAAATTCTAAATATTAAATATAATATTGTGTTTTAAAGTTTAGCTCTTTACAAGTAATCAATAATTTATTTATTTTTCATGAAGTGTAAGGAAAATAAAATTAATTAATATTGATTTAAAATTATTATTATTGAATATTAAGGACAAATAAGAATAAATTACTTTACATATTTAAAAATTAAATTATATTTTTGTCTGATACTATCATTATAATGATAATATAATAATAAAAAAATAATAAAATACATGTTTATTGGTTGAAGATTAAAAGATAAATATTGAGGATTTGACATTAATTTATTTAACCTTTATAAAAGATAGTATTTCATTGTATTTATATTTATTGGGATTTGTTCATGAATACGGGGAAATGTATATTTTTTAATACCATAATGTTTTCCTCAGGAAATTTAAGGCAGCCAATAATGCCTGAATAAAAAATAATTCATTGGTAATTCTCAACGAAAAAAATACCATAGCGAGAAAATCAGGAGCCCTTATGATGAAGTGAATTGAAATTTAAAACAGTAACATGATAAAACAATTTAATGAATTTTTTGTGAAGGTACTTGGTGGTTTGGTTTGAAATTAAGTTGATATATTTTTTGGTACCCTGGGAGAGAAAGGATTTTTAATAAAATAATTTGCAAATTAATATTATTAATAAAATAATCTTTTAATTTCTTGGTTTTTTATTTGTGATAAAGATTCAATGGTATGACAGCGAGTAATAGTAATATAATAGACTAGAGTGATTTTGTAGAGAATATTTATCAGAGAGGTTTCAAAATACTGCGTTTCTATTTCAACTAGAAAAAGTCAATAGGTTAAACCAGGTATTCGTTTGATTATGGGGTTATTTGTAATTTCCGATAGAGGTATTAAGATCAGCACCAAGAAAACCAATTTTATATGCTTATTTTCCGTTATTTTGCTAGTGAAAAAATTGTCACTGTCATTCTTATTAAATATAACCTTAAACTTTAGATGTATTACCCAACAAATATAAAATTAAACCAATGAAATGTTATTAAGCAAACTATTAGCTAACAGATTCAATATATTTCCTTCATTTATTTACTGCAAAATTCATTCTTAATCAGTATTGGGGTCAAATATTCTCATTATTTTTGTCGAGTGCTGCATCTCTGTCAGCCTTTTTATATCTTTTGATATTAATTATTTGTCGCCACTGAAGAGCGTGAATTCTGTCACATACCACAAAAAAGTCAGTATTATGAATCGAACTCTTTTTAAAATTGAATAAATACGAAACACAATGATATAATTTTAATTTCTAATGTAAAGAGTATACACCATCAAATGATGATATAAAAAGGTAATGTAAATGCGATTCTACTTAATTTTTCACACAACGAGTGTTTAACATATACTGTCCTTTTTGAATCTGGTAAAAAGAATACTTATACTTTATAAAAATCTAAAAAGGATTAACTGAAAGGTTTATCATATAGTGCCGGTAAACAAAAATTTATTTTTAAATTTACATTTTATAGAATTTTAGAGATGAAATCATTGGAAATAAAAAATATTGTTTTTTCCAAGTTGGAAAATGTAAATACGCCAGGCATTGGAAGGGGTCCTTTCACGAAGAAACAACCAGGAAGCAAAAAAGACTGTTAGAGAGAAAAAACTGAAACGATTGATCAAATGGGAAAAAAAGGTGACCCTCAGAAAATTGACTACCAAAACTGGAATATCAATTGAATCAGCTCAATCCATATTGAAAGAAAATCTACAGCTAAAGCAGTACAAGATCTGAAAAAAAACTTTGTTAATTAAAAAGTATTTAAAACCAAGAATTAGATTTTACAATTGAGTGAAGCTTAATTTCAAAAAAGATACCAAAAAGATACTTTTTTCAGGCGAAAAAATATTCCATATGAATGGAGTCTACAATGTCCAAAATAATAGTATATGGACTGTTACTCGTGCTGATGCTGATAAAAGATTGTATTATTCAAAAACGGAAATGTCAACAAGCGTAATGGTCTGGATGGCTGTATGTTTTAAAGGTTCAGTCCACTTGTATTTATTGAAAAAGAAACAATTTCTCAGGACGTTTGTGTTAAATAAAATATTCCTAGTGTTCAAGAAATATGGAAATAAGGTTTTCAAGGAATAATTAGACATATCAGTAAGATGGTGCGACGTTTCATATGGGACAAAAATCAATTAAATGGTGTTTCAAAAATTTTATAAATTATATTCCAAAAAATTGTTGGCCTCCTAATTTACCCGATTTAAATCCTTTGGATTATTTCGTTTGGAATAAGTTTGTTCGAAACATCAGGTTGGATCGAATAACATGCAAAAAGAAATTGTTTCAGCGAGCTGAAGATCACAGTGAAGAAAATTGACAAGGATACAATTGTTGAAAATTGTTGATCCTGGTATCGTCGATTGTATCGCATGTCGAAAGCCAACGCTGAATATATTTTAAATGTCTAAAAATAATTTTTTCTAGACATTTTCTTTTACTTAAAAAACATTTAAAGTTTAATTTATTTTAAAACTGTTGAAATTTAAACATGAGTATCATTATATGTTGAACACCCGTTACATATCCTTGTGTCATAGTTAATCTAATCTCAGGAACGTTAAAAAGCCTGCTAAAAATATAAAATATAATATTATATAAAAAGAATAATTTCCTTTCTACAGATTTTTCCACAGATTTTAGAACAAAGATATATGGGAGTGTGAGTAAATTGTCAAGCAACTCACTTCCAAAATTATTAATGTAAAACTAAAGCAAACGAAACAATGACTTCCGGCTTGGTCGTGTGGAAATGTCTTTCATATCTTTATTTCAAAAGACTTTAATTAAAATCGAAATAAGAAAATTATTGATGTAGGTGTCATTCCCACGCTGTTCACAACCAAACAGTTCTAAAGTAAGGCTCAATACCGTATTTGTGCAGGCAGATAATATTTTATATTATTTTACATTTTATTATTGTATTTATACTCAAAATTTCTCCATAAGAATAAAAGAAAAAAATTATAAATATATTATCATAATATTTATAGATAATTATAGATAATTATTTCCTGATTTTTTTATAAGCCAATATAAATAAAATTATTTTATATTTTTCTTCCTCTCCAAGACTAATTAGTTATTTTAGAGCCATTTTTAAAAGATACAATTTCCTTCTTCTAAAATCTTCAGTAAAATTTTTAAAAGTACATTTTTTAATGATTTTATAAAAAAATATAATCTCACATTTCCTATTGTTTTCATTTTGATATCATTTGATAAATATTATTTATTTTTAATTTTAATTTCAAATTATACAATAATGAAAATTTCAGTTTAAAATAAATATTATAATTTTTTAAAAATAAATATTATAATTATATTATTTAAAAATTAAAATTAAACTTACGATTAATTAAAAATTTAAATTGTGCACAATATAAAAAAATATTAAATACTCACATTATTAATGTATAACTGCTCATCAACTTTAAAATTCTCATCAGGATCATAAGCTTTTTGTGAGGTCTCAATAAAAAGCCCCATGGCTTGAATTTAGACTAAACTTATCTATTGATAAATTCTTACTTCTTTCACTTTTCAGATTAGATCGGAAGCATTTCAAGTTGCCTACAAATCTATCACTTGCCACAGTCTTGCTAAACAGTGAACCACCAAAAGATGTCTCTCATGTACCTAAAATTGGTAAAACCCTTTCTCCAATAAATCCTCTTGCAATTGTAAAATTGTCTAATTCCTCAAAAGTTCCTCCAAATGACCAATGATCATGTTAATTAATTCACTGACTTTCAGCAATCGTGCATTTCATAATATTTTTCAACATTGTTTCATTGAACAAATACCCGAAAGACTGAAAAATGATTTTCTAGATCAAGTCTTGTAGCAAAATATGAATTTAGGCCTGGTTTGAAGCACTTAATATTATTGAATTTGTTCCTTCTGGAATCCGGTACATTTGCATTTACTAAATTTTTTTGAAAACATATTTTTCTTCAAGCTTCCACAAACTTGTATGTTACTTTCCTCAAAACTCGAATCACTTTCATTAGTCATTTGAAATTCATCTAAACCTTCATATTCAGAGTGATCAGGTGCAATATCTCTTAGTGTACTTATAACTTTAAAAACATTTATAATTCACGTTTCAAAAAAAAATAATTGACCGATGTAAATAGTTATAATATTTAAGGATTACAATGTAAATGTGAAATAAATTTTGTTAAGCGTCAATTGACGCATTTAGCAATTACAAGTATTGGTCCAGTTTTGTGTAAATTAAATACTTCACAATTATCCACAGAAATAGTTTAATCATTATGAAAAAATAAACTCATAAAATTTGTCTAATTTTAGTAATACCGTTTATCAGTAAAACCCAATGGATTTTCAAATGCGTCAATTAACACATTCCGCACTTCTAATGCTACGATCCACGAAATAACCAAACCTTTCAAATGCCTACTATCCCGATAAAATAATAAGACATTTTGAGTGTTATCTGTTTTTTTAATATTTCTTATTTTTTATGATATTTTTGAAGAAAGTTCGATGTAATCGATAAAAGGAACTTTTGAAGTTAGTCAATTTTTTCTAAATATTTCCATCTGATTGCTCAAGTTCAGAAAATGGTTGTTTAGGTATTTTATAAATTGACAAAGATTCGAAAAGATAATATCACCAGTGATGTACTTTATTAATTATTCGTCTTAAAATATAACATTTTGGTTGTTAATTCAACTACGCAAATTCTTTAAGACTTTACTTTTATACACTTTTAATAATATAGGTTGGCTGGAAATAAATATCATTTTACAGTGTTCAAGTTTCAACAGCTAAAAATAAAGTATGGTGAATGGTCGAGAGTTCATATTCAACGTTGTGACATCTGGTGCTTGACTATTGAAACGTGTGGGCGAGCATTGTCATGTATGAGAGTAGGACTTTTTCTATTTACCAATGCTAGATGTTTTGATTAAGGTATATAATGCATTTGTCGACATCACCAACAGTAACTATAACCTTCTTTGGATGCAACTTTGGCTTCGAAAAGTGCACACATGTCTGATCATGGTCCAATTATTGATCTGAATGCTTCCGATTGTTGTAGTATCCATTTTTCCTCGTAGGTTTCAATCCAATAGAGAAAAGAGAGGATTGTGGTGCGTTGCAAGTGCTTTGAACAAACAGCATAACGGACATTCATGTGCTTTTCTTCCAATTCATATGGTAGTCATTTTTCGAAATTGTTATTTAAAATACTTAACTGTATATATAAAAAGGAAATTTATTTCCGGCCACCCTAATATCATTAACAATATTTTAGTTTCATAATTATTTCCATATTATTTGTTATTCGTCTTAATTAGATCATTCTTATGTTTAGTAAATCAATTTAAGTAACAAAATCATTGATTTGAAATATATACTTATTTTAGGCTTCCTGAAGACTAGTTGAAATAATATATTATAACCTCGTTTTCTGTTGGTGGAGTTATGGATATTTTTACATATTTTTATTTTTTATCTCTTACCATTGATCAGTGTAATTATTCTACTTCATTAACAAAAAATAATATTCTTATTATTTTTCTTAATGAATAGTATATAAATATAATTCTTTGTGAAAGTGAATACGGTTTACTTCTTCCTATATAAAAATATAAATAAATAAATAAACCCATTGTAAATCAATGGTTTACCAGTAATGATTTAAATATATAAGATTAAAAACAAATTCATTATTTATTTTTCATTATTTAATTAAATATAATATTTACCAACAAGTGATAATAATTTTTTAACCACTGAAAATCTTTGTATTTCACCATACAATAATTATTACTTCTCTTTATTTTTTTTAATATTTTATTAAATGAAAACTCATTAATTTTATTAATTTTCCAATCAGTTTGATCTCATAGCAAGAGATGCATATATTCAATGGGAATTGTAAGAAATCTTTAATCATTTTTATTTTATTTTCAAGTCATTTCAATGAGAGAAAATATGTCTACGATATAAAGATAATGAAACGGAATGTGAATGTAATAAAATGTAATTAAAATTATGCAAATACATAAATTAAGCTTATTATTTTTTTCCAGCTTCTTTTCGTTTTTAATGCTCAAAATATAATTAATAAATATTTGCAATATTTTATAAAAAAATTATAAATAGAAAAAAGTGATAGAATAGAATATAAAATAAAATAAAATATTCAAAATATAAATACGCAGACACATTATCTTAATATACAGGGTGTTTATTATGTATGTTAACATACTTTCATTTTAAATATTTTAACAAACAATAAAGATATAAAGTAGGTAATACTTTTTTATTTGAATAACATTTATTTAAAAACAAGTACAATATGTAATTATATAATTTGACGCCCGTTGATAGCTATGCAATGGCATGCTGGCACATTTCAGTATCTACTTCATTATAAACATGACTGATTTTATCCTTGAGCTCAGCGATTGTATGAGGTCTGTCTCTGTACACATTTTGTTTTAGATATCCCCACAATAAGAAGTCTGGCGAAGTTAGATCGGGCGAACGAGGAGGCTACTCAATTGGATCTCGTCTTCCAATTCAGTGATTTAGGAACTTTTTGTCTAGCCAGTTCCTGACTTTTTGAGAATAGTGCACAGGTGCCCCGTCGTGTTGTAAGTACTTACCACCTCTTATTATTCTAGGCCATAAAAACTTTTCCAGCATCTCCAGGTATGACTCACTAGTTACCGTATCTTGGAAGAGGTATTACCCAATGATACCTTGTGAACTTAAACCAAATCACACCATTATGCCCACCCTGGGGTTTCTAACAGGAATTGTTTTTTTTATGATTATAGTAGGCTCAATAGCAACTGTTAATTGTGGCGGTTAACAACTCCATTGAGCATGATCTTAATTTCGTCTGACCATATTATCTTGTTGACCAAGGAAGAGTCATTTTGAAATTGTACCAACGTTGTCTGACAAAATTCCATTCGTCGATCAAAGTCGTCATCGCTGATCTCAATTACGGTTGACGACTTAAATGAATGAAAGCTTGATTCATTAATTGCCTTGTAATAACTGCTTACAGTCATGTCAAGTTCCCTAGCACCCTGTCGATCTAACAAATTGCTAGATTCTTCAACCAATTTTTTCACTCTGAATTGTTTTCGTTGTTAATACGGAAGGAGGTCGGCCGGATATTACTTGGTCATGAACACTTCCACTATTCTGAAACTTTTCCACTATTTTTTTAATTGTTTGCCTACTTGATGGTGGAGTGATAAACCTCTTTTTCCAATCCCTAATTACTACTTCAAAATTTTCAAATTTGGAGTTCCATACAACAATTTGAATTCTTTCTTCCATCGAAAAACGCAAAACCATTTTATTTTAAAATTAACTAAATTGATTATTAAACTTTTAATCCATATAAACAAATTAGTAATAACTTTATTTTTTAACTTGTAATTTAAAAATAAAGTATTTTAACATACATAATAAACATCCTGTATTTTTGTTAAATAATATATGATGAAAATGAAAATCTTTTATATGCAATTTACAGATAGACTGATATGAGCTTTGGAGCACAAGGTCGTCGGGTGAAAGTACAGTATCTTCAGAACTGGTTTTCATAGTGAGGTATTTGTGCTTCGCCTCACTGTCTTCGCCAGTTTCTGATTTGGACGGCATTTTATTGCTGTCTGTACTGTCAACGTCGTATGTGTGATGTTTCGCGACTTGAGTCGCAAGATCCTCGGCGTCTGCATTCTTCAGAGCATTGAGTGTTCTTGTAAGAGACCCGGGTCAACGTGGTCTGATTATTCGAAGATAAGATAACCGTTTTGAATGTCCAAGCCGTGCTTGTAATAGTGCGTATTAGGTCGAAACTCTAAGCACTTTTTTGGACTTGAATGAAAAACAACTGAATTGTTGGTTTTCCTATCCATCTCGTCAGTGGAGTGGGGATCCGATTTTTTGATTTCTAAACGAATAAATGTCTTTATTTATTAAATATTTATAAAAATTAAATTTTAATTAATTTATTTGTAAGGCCTTCTGAATAATGTTTGCTGATTTTAATAAGTAATGTTTTTATTGGTATTTTATTTATTTTTTATATTTCTAATTTTTTTCAGAAATGAAATATTTAATTTATAAAAATAGGCACATTTTACTAAGATAAATTGTTCACCTCATACAAATATTGTAGAAATTATATTATGTCACTTAAGTATATTCTTAAAAATTTAGAAGACTGCTATACAAAGTGGGCAAAGTCTTAACATGCCAAACTGTGGAGACTTGAATATTTGGCAGGAGAATTTATTATGAAAATATTCTCGATAAATAATTAAGTATTTCTAGCCACCACTAAAAGCTCTGAGATTTTATCAACGTGATTATTTTAAACTATCTAAATTAAGTACTATGTGCAGTCTAATAATAATAATTATTATTATTATTATTATTATTATTATTATCATTATTAACCCTCTTTTTCGAATTTTTGAAACTCTTATAAATAAATTCTATCAATTAGAATTAATGACATTGTTAAGTTCCAAGAAAAAAAAGGAAACTAATTAATTGGAATTTCAAATCGGGACTTTAGGTAATTTAACAATGTGTCTGTTGATCAGAAGCATTCATGGAGTGTAGTTCGAAACTAATGTAAAAATTGGGGAAAATATTCTATGTTGCACAATGTAAAATCAAATCAAAAATTAAGAACAAATCGAATAACTTTTAAAACTTTTATTGATAACATATATTCAATAAAATGCTACAAATAGATTTAATAAAAACCTCTAAGACTTAAAAGAATCCATTGACAATTATCTTGTAAACTAATTGTAATTTACCAACCCTAACCGCTGTGTAAATTTTAAACCAAAATAAAATGTAAATAGATTTAAGAAATAAAGAATAATCCTAGTTGCAAGAGACTAATGATTATTGGGAAGTAATAATGATTTTAAACATCTCTTGTTAAAAACAAACGTAATTCTTTGTATTTAATTTACAATAATTTGTTTTATTTATTATGAAAAACTTTCATTGTATTTTCAGATTTTAAATATAAATTAATCTTTATCCATTGGAGAAAAAGTAAATATGCTACAAAATTTTTAAATATTTTTATAAAATAAAATTATTTTTTCTGAGAATGTTTTACTAAAAATAAAAAAGAAATTTCAGAAATTAGATTCTTGTAATATATCTCATTCGATGAAAAAGAACATAAGGATATTTATTTATCCTTTGGTGAAAGATAACTTCCATTACTATAACTTCATATACAATTGTGGCCATAAAGGTAGCATATTTTGGAAATTTTAATGTACAGTGAAACCTGCATAAATGAACACCTTTGTTAGCTGAACACCTCTTTTTTTAGAACATTTAATTTATTATTTAAACTTTCTATTTGGTAAGTCTTTTAAATATTACTTAAGCATACCATTTAACTAAATTTATCAATATAAATCACAAATGTAAATGTTTTCCCACTATTTTGTATAATATCTCATAATAGTGCTCTTCGTCATAGTTGGAAATAAGCCTATTTCAAATGAAACTTCAGCACATGTGGTGGCATATAGAAATACAGGAATGAGGCAAAAAGATATTGCTACCTATAGTTTCGACATTTTTCCTGTCAGTTGATATTCTCTACAATTACCTTCTTTATTTGATAAAAGTAAAAAAAATCAAAATATTTCTTTTTAATTCTTAACCAGAGAAAGACATCTACAAAAAAATGATAATATTTAGAAAAAAGACTACGATTAGTCCACATTAAAATTTATTTATGAATGAAAAAAAATCTGTCAAATATTTTTATCCTTTTTCTTAATTATCTGATTTATTATAGTTTACTCGTAATTTTGGCTTTCATCGTGATGGGCATTATTTGACAATAAATTATTCAATTATCAAATTCGAACATGATAATGGATAACTGACATTATTTAGCAAGAAAATTTATGTTACTTTCGTATTAATTTTATCAAAAAAATCCTAGTCGACCTCCATCAACCTTTTTGAAAATTAAATTGGTTTGCAGAGTAAAAATTTTAAAGAAAAAGATTTATTTATTTATTTTTTTGAATTAAATTCAATCGATCGATTATTTTACCAGTGAAATGGAAGAATTTTTTTATTTGAATATAAAATTATTTTTGTATACTATATATTATTAATAATATAAATAAGAAATAAAATATTATTTCATTACTTGTTAAAATTCAATAATGATTATCATGATGTGTTATAATAATTAAAATAATATAAAAGTATTGATTTTAAAATATATTTTGATGTATGTTAAGAGTACGCTCCATGTAGGATATCTTGACTCAAATTACTAATTTGAAGAGTCAGGTATTTCAAAATAAGAACGATTCGTATCATGGATCTCTAAATAACTGTTGAGTTTCTCAGAAACACCCCACAATACCCTTCAAAGAATCTGATACCCCATAAAATATAAATTAATCGTTAATTAATTAATTAATTAACTTTAATTAACCCCTTAAAAAGTCATTGAAAAAAATTTCCTAAAATTATTTTTAACCTAATTTAAACTTATTAAAAATAATTAAAATATTACTGTGAGCTTTTAAAGGGTAATTAGGGGAAGATTTTGCAAGAACATAGGGAAAATGAGGAAATTAGCTTCCTAACAATGATCAAATGATCTTCAAATTTGAGAATTTAGAGGATACTCGTCTCCAAATTGATGAGTTAGAATCAGTAGATAAGGAGAAACATTTCCTCACAATTTCAACCTTTTTACACTGGCACAAAAAGAAATATTGCTCGTATTACGAAGAATATTATTTATCGCTAAAATTACCGAAGGATAATTCAACGTAAATTCGATTATTCGATAATATATTTGGGATTATGTTTAAGCTCCCCACCAGAGGTCTATCTCTGAGCAACTGTAAAGGATCACCTAATAGTTCTGACATCTTAAACGAAAACAAACTGTATGATTGTTTTTGTTTTCGCTTATTTTCCTTTAATGCTCTTTATTATTATTAATTGATAATTTTTATTTTAATATCTGTTTTAATTTATTGCTTTTGTTGACTGAGAGTATTTAAGACATTCGATACATTATTATTTTCGATGATCCCTTTAATCGAGTTTGACAATTTTGTGATATTGTTATCATTGAAATTTTGTGTGAACTTTTGTGATATCAATACAATAATTTTTTACTGATTGTTGTTATTTTGCACCACATAAGAGTGGGAGTCAAGTTAAAGTTGATTCACACTCAATATTGAACATAACAAAAAGTCTTTAATAAGAACTCTGGACGAACGTGATAATGATGAGATGCGTATCATTGAATAAATCATTCTTTTTTTTAAAATCATTCAAATAAAAAACCTACCTCGATTACAAGTCCATGTTTCAATTTCTAGTAGTTTTAAAAATATTTATTATGGTCCGGTTTTATATTATGGAAAACAGGTTAAATCTAAAAAAAGTAATATTCAGTTATCAATAACCAATGTTCAGTAAACATTTGACAATGTCGATTAAGAGCATCTTCAGTAAACACAGTCTTATTCATGTTTCACAAGCGGAGTAATTTCATTTTATTAAATTAAACAAAATTAAGCAATCCTCCAAGTTGCAGAAAACCTCAGTGATATAAAATATTTCAAAGTCCTGGATAATAAT
>JBBMKC010223688.1:0-12039 GCA_037834085.1 Bipalium vagum
GAAAGACGTAAGGTCTGTTCCCAACTATCTTAATGATCCACGGTTTAATATGATCTTTTAGGACGTTCAGATACACCACTAATAATAATACATAATACATAATAAATAATACATTTATTTCCGGCCAACCTATTAATAATAATAATAATCAAAATAAGCGTTAAAATGTAAGCAATAAAATCAATAAGTTTGAAAAAAAGATCGATTAATATCAAATGATCAACTGAACAGTTATTTTCAACACAAAATAGTCGATTGGATCGAAAATCAAATGAGTATTCAAACAAAAGTAAATAAATAATTAATTTATGAATAAAATGTTTACTAAAAAAGCAGAGGAACCACTCATCAACGGTGAACGATAAGACCCTGGGTTGTTTGCTAGACCCAAACCAGTTCTCGTATAGATTACTGAATAGGACAGAACCCATTGTATAATCGAGTCACGTGTAAAAGTTAAAGAAAAACACCAACTCGAAAATATATTTATTATTATTAGAATTATTTTATTATTATAGGAATTTTATTATTTTTTATTATATTAAATATTTTTAAACTTTTTTACCAGGGTTGTGCCTTTGGCAAGCCAAATATATTGGAACATAAAAATGATCCATTTTCAATTATTTAAGTAATCCAAATGTAAAGATTTTTTAAAGAAAGTGATTTCAGAGATCATAATATAAGTGATCGCAAAATAAAAGTTAATTTTTTCATGTCTGATGTATATATTGACTTAAGTGTAAATAAGACTTATGTGCAAGTAAAAGTGTGCAATGTTTGATCAAAAATTGCGATCTTAAAATGTGTTTTTCAGTCTGCTATTGTCACTATCAATGTTATGTCTCTGAAGGTGAATATTAACAATGTCGATGGAATTTTTTCTGGAAAAGAAGTCTTCGTTAAGCTTATTTTTCGAGGTATATTTTTTATTATTGATTATTGAATTCCGTGTTTTGACTAAACTTCACTGTTGTGATTTTCTAAAATTATAATATTAATAAACTATTTAATGAAATTTACAAATATTTTTTATATTTAATTATTATATACATTTATATAATATATATTTATGTATATTATTATAATTATTATTATTATTATTAACATATATTTTAATGTGTTTTAGAATGTTACGGTGTTTTGTTGATATATTGCTTTAAGGTAGTTGAAGTTTTAATGATATTATTAAAGTTTATTATTTACAAAAAGGAACATATTTCTTAGTATGATTAATGACAGTCAAAGTTGATTTCGAATTTATTTCCACCAGAAAATAAGATTATAACATTAAAATATCAGGAACAGTGCTTTACTTTTGTAAAATACAGCTGATAGAATTTAATCTTGAATTATATTTTACTGTAGCTAACTTCGCTCAACCATTCTTTCATACAGGTTTTCCGAAATATTTAATCCTCTTTTTCAAAATATTTAATCCTTCAAAAGAAATTCACAAGTAAATATCGATCTAAGATTTCAATATGCTAAAAATGTTGGATGTTGACGTTATTGTTTTAGACGAAATGAGAATATTTTATGTGGATATTTTATATTGATAATGAAACATACCATTTAATCGTTTTAATTTGGTTTTAATTAGTGGATTAAATATTTTGAAGAGGATTAAAAATTTTGGAAAATCCTGTAATACATAAGAGGAATAATTCTAACAATGCTCAATATTACAATAATCAAAGTTTTTTGTTTTTTTAAAAAATTCGAATAATTTAATACTTGCTCCATACCACAAAATATTTTTATTTATTTTAGAAAAAGAATTTGTAAGTCTAGTCTGTTAAATTGATGTACTTTTGATTATTATAGATGACGCTATCTGATGATAAGAAAATATTAATCTTTATCCACTATCAGAGGATTCTCGTGACATCCAAAGTACGAAACAATTGAAAGTCTATACGATGCATTCAATATTAATAAAGATTACGCACACGACTTACGAAAGAAATTTTTTGAAACAGGTACTCTGAACAGAAAGTGTGATTCAGGAAGAAAGCATATAGAAAGATAGTGTTGACAAACGACAACAAATTGGGAAATCTATTCGGAAGTGGAGATCCTGTAGCATTATGTATATTTCTGAGGAGACTGAGATTCCATATACAAATGTTAAAAGAATTATCAAAGAAGGGGAAATGTGATTATTTCCAGATGAAAATGTCCTCTGTGAAGTGTTGAGCAGAGATCGGATTTAGAAAAAGGTCGAAGACCAGCGTTCTTCAAAAAATCATCATAAAGGTGACTCATACAAAATTGATTGCACAATAACGACAAATAATTATTATGACTTGATGATCATTGAAGTTATGCCTATGATTTGTAACAAAATTGTCAGAATGTGACTGTGTAAATGGATAATGCTCCCCCTCATATTGGATAGAATAATGTTGAATGCTTCAATGACTTCGGAAATACTCTTGTTTCCAGCATAACCACTAACAACCAATCAATACAGTCTTCATATTTAAATGCAAATGATATCGGTTTTTTCACGTCCCTCAATAATTCCTCAAAATGTTGAGGAATTTTGGTTTTCATTAGAAGAGTATTTTTGGTCAACTAAACCGCATAGTAACGGAAATTATATAGCAGAAAGATTTAATTGTTAATGTACCACATTCGTTATCATAAACTTTGTTAATATTATTTGTCTTATTTTATTATAATTAATTTTAACAAATCGGATTTTTTTAATGTTATGGAGTAAGTATTTGGTTAATACGTTGAATTTTTGATCAATTTTCCTCTTTTTTATTTGAACAATTGAATAAACCTGATTTGGCAACGTGGCTCCAGTTTCGAGTAGTTTGTCGAGGATCTGCCACAATGATTTCTTTTAAGTCATCATTATCTATCGTTTGAGGACGTTGTCACTGCTGATCATCTTTCAGATCTACATTTCCATGTTTAAATCGTTGGAATCACCTATTGATTTGATTATTATTAATAACAATATCACCAAAACATCGCATATTTTTCGGTATAATTCTGCGGCAGTCTCTCCTTGTTTAAAATCATACAACATTCAAATAAGAATTTTGTATTTTTGGTCATCAATATTTCTAAGCTTATTTTCCAACTAAGAATGAAAGATAATATTCAAAAAATATTATAAGACAAATGTACAAATTAAAATTTGAAATGCGCGGTTTTCAGTGGTTTAAACAATAATAAATTAAAACTGCGTTATAGCTTAGAAACTTAATATACATGGTGTTTGATGCCTTTGATTGGGAAAAGATTATTAACCAAACTTCCTACTGACTCTCATTGTTGTGTGTGTATCCTAAACAAACTCTTCAAGAAACGATGAGCATAAATAATCTTTGATTTAAAACGTTTAACAAAACTGAGTATCTAAATAACATCAGTAGAACATTGTTCGTATTGCAACGATCAATGTTTATAAGGTCAAACTAAAGCAGTGACAATATCTCAGAAAATCGATTCAAAACTAAGATAAAACAAGTGTTAATGTAATCAAAAGAATGAAAAAGAAATAAGGCAATTATAGTTGAATATAAAAAGTTAACAATTTATATCGTTATTACTTAATCGTTGGCTTAAGCGAGGAAGAAACTACCGCTAAGGAAGTTCGAGATTCAATCTCAATCCTTAATTAATGTCAAAAATAAATAATGATCTGAAAAGTTCATTTCTTTGTGCATTTTAATTTTTACCATTTCTTTGTCTGTTAATGTTTTTCCCGACCCCGTGACTAAACGGAATATTATTTATGTTATGTTGTATTATAAAAAATACTTTTAGTGTTGATAAATATTCAAATTATAAATATTTAAGTATTAAATATTATAATAGCCTGATAAAACATTTCTTAAATTACACTGCGTACAATTAATTATTTTACCCTTTATAGACTCTTGTGTGATTTAACAAATAAAATTTTTCTGTTAAATATTCTCGAAGAATTTTATTAACAAATTATTCTCCATACATTATTACAATAAAATCCAGTCTCATTACATTTAATATAATATTAGAAATATTATACGTAAATATTCGTAATTTTTATTATGCGTACAATTGACTATTTTCACTGTATAACACTAAAATGACCCTAAAGGGTTCTTATTATCTTTATTCGAATTCTCATTTGCTTAATAACTAATAATAAATTATGGATTATTTGAACCCGGTCATTATTAACACTGATTTATTATTATTATCATTATTATTAATTATTAATTATCATTATTATAATTTAATTTTTTACCATTTATCACAGACTCACAAAATCAGTCTAGAGAGTACCAGTTTTATTGGAAGATAACAATAATATGTATTAAGTACTATAAAAAATACACTTGTTAATATTTATCTTATTTATTATAATATAATTAGGAGGTTTTAAATGGATAAAATTATCGTATTATCTTTTATTATACTAAAAATGGAAATGAAGAAAATAATCATTGCTTTATATATTTTAGGTAAAATGTTTAAAAGTACCAAGCAAAAAAGATCAGAAAAAATTAATTTTGGACAAAGATTTTTGTGGTCAATTGCACGGAAAATCGAAGATTTTGACGTATTAATTATAAAATGTTTTGTAATAAATTTGTTGGGAAAAAAAAAGTAAGATAAATAATTTTACTAATTTTATTTATTTATCTTAACTTTATTTATATTAACTGATGATAATTTTTAGGAAACCTATGGTCAGCATGGTTCTCCTAAGAAATCTAAAACTTTTACTAGGTTGATCAATAAATAATATTTTGTCATAGTCATTTATTAGACATTATTTTAACAATTTACCTTTTGTTTTAAAGTTTTAATTATATATATATATATTATTATATATATATAATTTTAAAGAGCACATTTAAATGTATTCTTTTGAAATTTTTTAAATTAGGTTAAAAAATGTTTAATAATTATAGAACTTACTCGCAGTTTTCTTTTAATTTAAGTTGGGCTGGATCAAAGGCCATTCGTAATATCGACAGTATATTTGAAGCAGGAACAACAAATGAACACTGGACTAAAAATTTCTCCATAGGAAATGAGACTCTCAACAATGACAAAGATCGTGCGCGAAAGACTATTATTAACCAGAAAAATTTACATAAAAAAGGTGATAGTGACTGTTTGGTAGTTGGGGGCCGATCTTATTTATTACAGTTTTTACATCCAGATAAAACCATTAAAGCAGAAAAATATTATTATGAAATCTAGGACATATAATTGAAAATTCGACAACAAAATGTGTGCATTAAATTTTAAAAAGCGTCATTAGTCAATAGGAAATGACCGATATTCTCCATGAAAAAGACCGATAACATATGGTCCAATCAACCTTACGGAAACTCAACCATTTTGGCTACCAAACCTCGCCTCATTCACCATACTTGTCAGACCTTTTGCTCACAGATTACCACTTTTTAAAGCATTTACAAAAATTTTTAAAGATAAAATGTTTCACAAATCAGTATGATTTAACGATTTCATCAATTCCGAAATTTTACTAAACGAGTATAAAAAAACTTCTGCCTTGTTGACAAAGGGTACTGAATAAAATTAATTGTGTTTTATTTGTATTAAAATGTATAATTTCAATGTTCAATGTTAAAAAGCTTCATTATCTGTTGAAAAACCTAATAATATATTAAATAATAAAATTATTATTTTTAGATTTCTAAAATTATGAATTATTATTATTTTGTGAAGGAATTAATATTTTAAATGAAGGTTTTATTTATATTTAGACAGGCTGGAATTCTAAATTTGAAATTGACAAATTTACTAGCTCAACCGATTGTCAAGTTCAAAGAACGTCTCACTGATGAAGAATCTCGAGTTACAGATGTAAGACGTAAAATTTGATTTTTAAAAAAATCTATCGCCCATCCAAGCTTTGAAAAGCTTATTAAAATCCTAATAATGTTTATTGACAAAAGAGAATGCAATATCTACAACTAGTACAGTAGTTGAAAGAGTTAATGAGACCCCTGTGCTTGATGTTTCGATGCCAAGGGCTTAATTTCTGATTTCAAGTGAGTGAGATGCAGTCTCAAATCACCCCTCTTAGCAATATCCAGATTGTATCTTTGTTTGGTAAGAAGATTAGATACTGCACTGAATCTTCTTAACGCCAACCCAATTTTTAAAAATTCCCACTAGTGGGCGATATCACCCAGGTTGAAGGCCACTGATTTATAATATTGATCTCAGTGTCCCCCGATATTACCAAATTAAATATCTTAATTTATTCTATTAAGTAAAATACGATGCAAAATATTAATTGGGAGAAAAATGTAATAATTCTCCTTTTATATTGAGTGTTTTCATACATGTCCGATTTATTGACTATTTTCAAAGTGATACCGAGGTCTGATAAGATTAAATTATCTGAATTGAATTTTTTATGTAATTAATTAAGTACATTGAGTTATAAAATAAATAAATAAATAAAAATATAAATTATAATAATTTTTCAATACATGATAATCTCAATGTTATATTTTAATTGCTGTTGGAAGAATGAGGAAAAGTACCAAATTGATTCTTGTTTCCGGCAATAACATATTCTTTATAGTTGTCTTCCGACTAAGATCTTTAAAATCACGTAATGATAATTTTTTAAAAATTATTATTATTATATTTCTGACCCTTTTGTGGGGTTTATAATTAATTACACGTCCTTACATTATTCTAGACCCTTTAGTGGTCTTATAATTCAAAGGGTTAAAGGGATGTGTCCTTTGCTAAGCCAAAATAACTATAAAATGGTAACTTACGTTACATGGTAACCAAACTTGCACAAATATTTTAAAGTGTATTAATTGTCCTTTGAATGAAGTCCGTCAAGGAAATATTGTACAAACGCATACATTTCTTAGTAAAAATATTACAAATAAATTCTTTAACTGAACATAATTGATAAGAAGATCATTGTGACGATCAAAGCTTGAACTAACTTTGACTTGAAATCAAAATTCTATAAATGAATGGATTCTATTAATAGTTACTTGACTGATGAAAGCATTCTCAGTAAAACAATGGAAATTTGGAAAAGTTTATTGTTGATATTTTACGAAAATTCATACAAACAAAGCATCTAAAAACTTGGGAATTTTTAAAAAATAATTGTTGTTTTGAAAAACTTATCTTATTATTGATTTGATTAATAATTTCATCATTAATCCATCGATAATATAGACTTTAGACTGCCTCACAATCCGAAAGGAAATCAATGTTGAATATTTATGATTAATGAAGGCTCACTGCATATAATTAATATCCTTTCAGGGAATTTTATATAATGGAGTAATTTTATTTATTTAAATATTTCTTCATTTATTTTGCAAAATCACTATTTAGCTGTTTTTAAAAAAATCTTTTTTTATTGTTATAAATTGTAAAACAGGTATTGAATCTTAATATACTATCTTGTTGCAAACCCTTTAGACTTCAGTTTTCGATATAGTTCCCTCTGATACTTTAATTAATCCAATTTAAAGACGAAAACCAATGATTATAATCAACTATTATAATGATGATTAAAGATTTACAAGTTTGATTGAGAATATTTTAGATTTACCTTGACTTTGAAATTGAATATATTTCTCCTATTAATGGTTTGGAAAGCCTTGAGAAAGAAGCATTTAATGTTCCTGTATTCAACCTTAATACTTTGAGAGGAAATAAAACTCATGTAAGACTTCCATCAGACGATTCGAAGTATTATATATTATTAATAAGGAGATCTCCTTTTATTATATTTTTCAGTGATGAAGACGAAACCAATTATTCCAGGAGTACATATGAAAGCAACGAGGAAGATAATATCGAAATGATGCTTGATTATAGCTCAGAAATCTCTCTTCTACCAGAAAGGTATTTCACCGTATTAAGTTATCGCAATATTCATCATATTATATTAAATAAAAATTACATAAATATATATCCGGCCAAGTTACATTACTCAAAAAGTTATAAATTTTCTTAAAAAATTCAAATTAATTTGGTTTGAAGAGAAGATGGCCATGGTGAGATTCTTGGAAAGATCTTTTTGAAGTTTCATAAAAAGAAAAACGATAACCCAAAATCAATTTCTTAAATATCTTCAAAAATAAATCCAAGTGTTGTATTATATATAATATGAAAGCTATTTAGTAAAAGATGGATATTATTAAAAGGTGCCTTTAATTCGAAGGAGGACTTTTGGAAAAATCAATAAGCTTCACATACAGATTTATAAAACAACATTCATATAGTTTAATGAAAGAAGCTTATCTATAGATTTAAAAATATTATTTGAACCACTGAAACATAAGGGGGGCTATATCGTTCAATTGTGTTCGCTGGTTGTGAGTTGGTGGAATTATGCATTTTTGAGCGGTTCCTGGATAATCAATCCATTAATAGGATCTATAAATGATATTGAATCGATCCACCAAGAAGGGGTCCTTGAATTGCAAACTGATATAGAGATTTTCGAAAGAGGTGATCATCGTTTTTCTTACTAATTTAAATCCAAACATTACAGCAATTATTATTGGTGAAAATTGAGTTTAAGAGAATGTGTAAAAATAAAGTGTTTTCAAATGTTTTTATTTCTATAATTATTCATTACAGTTATATCATTTGGTAATAATATGTAACTTCGAATAAACAAGTGCGGATCTGGTTTGATTTAACTCAAATTTTTTTGACGATCAGAAAATGTTATATGATGCACATATTATTGGGAAACTATTCTTTTTAACCCACGATGATGACTGGCGAAAATTTTCATGCACATCCATTTTCATCAGATGTGTTGATCTGTTTTTTCATTAAGACATGTCATGTTGTAGCAGAATTGAGCAAATATTGAACCGTGTCATTTTGTAGGTGTAAGCTGGTGAGGAACCCACCGATCAACTTTTTTGGTATAACTGAGTTCATGAAGTCGTTTGCGTAAGGTCGACTGATTACATTTTAAATATTTTGGCATTTCAATACTCTTCTGGTGTGGTGCACTCTCGACCAATTTAATCAAGGCTGTATTTTCGACAAAAATTGTTATAAAAAATTATGATACATATACATGTCTATAAGCTGTCAACGAAATCATTTGAAACGATATCAATTTTTATTAATCAATCTAGGTTCTTTTAATAACACTTGATTTGTAAGAGAAAATAGTCATCGTTAAATTCAATAAAATAATGACATTAAGTATTCCGGTACCTAATATCTCATTGCATAAAATAAGAATGTAAACTTTTTTCTTTGATTAAAACATTATAAATCACAAAATTATTTATTTATTTATATTGTAATAAATCTTTATTCTTTAGAAATTATAAACTACCCTCCCAGATTAACATAAACTCTCTAAAGGTTTCCGATTTTCAGGTTTGATCTTTCATTTAATAATAAAATTTGCAATTTGTTTAATGCAGATTTCTGTGACCATTTATGAAGCCCAAGGATTAATTGGGAAAAATATCAATCCAATGTTTGAAATAAGTTGTGGAAAGGAAAAGAAGAACACTGAAATAAAGATGCAAACCAACACTCCATTTTACAATGAATATTTTACGTTTGACATGAAAATTTCCAGACTGGAATTTATGGAACAGATTATCAAGATCACTGTAAAATGATCCTTTTTTTGACAAAAGTTCTTAATAAGGACTATTAAGGCATTATCTAAAAGATCGCATATCGTGGCAAGACATTTATTCTCCGGCAACGTTATAGGAGAGTTCAAAATCGACGTAAAAACAGTATACAGCAACGAAAGTGGGTATAATAGTATTAAAATCTACTTAATTTAGTTAGATCTTCTTTCATATTGATTAATAAAACGGATTCGAGTTCAAAAATGTATTTATTCAAACAAAGGTATTATGCAATCTCGAACTAATTTAAAAAGCCATTACTGATGACTTTGGATCATCAAGATTGAAATAAAGAAAAAATCTCTTTAGAAAGAGTTTATTAATATGGGTCAGGAGAAAGGTTGAAAAAATAGATATCATGCAATTTATTGTTTAACAACAGAGTTGAAGTTTTCGCTTTTCTGATACTAGTGTACATATTTTATATAAAGAATAACGTATAAACTTTGATTTTGTTGTTAAAGTTTCAATTACCTTCAAGGTGTCAGAGGACTTCACTTGAAGTTAATAACTAAATCAATAGCCCATAATCGCTTAGGTGGGCATTGGAAATGATTTTGCTATTTCTGTGAACTGCAGTACTAACCCTATCATTGAGTTCCCGAAGTTAATAAATAAACTTTGATTTTGTTGTTAAAGTTTCAATTACCTTCAAGGTGTCAGAGGACTTCACTTGAAGTTAATCAATAGCCCATAATCGCTTAGGTGGGCATTGGAAATGATTTTGCTATTTCTGTGAACTGCTGTACTAACCCTATCATTGAGTTCCCGAAGTTAATAAATAAACTTTGATTTTAATAACTTTAATTAACTTTGAAGTTAATAACTAAATCAATAGCCCATAATCGCTTAGGTGGGCATTGGAAATGATTTTGCTATTTCTGTGAACTGCTGTACTAACCCTATCATTGAGTTCCCGAAGTTAATAAAAATTTTGGATCTTTTTAAAATTGCTCTCATTTAATTAATTACATATCAAAAACAATCTCATTAGTTACAGGTATTACTGTAAAAGGGTTGATGAACTAGCAAACAGAATATTTCCTGGGTCATTAGTAAAAGGTTGAGAACCACTCATATAAATCTAAAATTAAAAACGTAATACCTGGAACATGTAACAAAATAGCTGTTCTTAATGCAGTAACACAAATGTCGTTGGTCTTTAATGAAAGTGTTTAATCTAAACAATAAACATTTTTAAAAATAAGTGCACTAAGAAAAAAATTAATAGAAAAAATTAAAAATTATTAACCAAACCAGAAAAATTGAGTATTGAGTTAACAAGAACCAACTCATTGACTTTAAAATGAACAGCCTAACTTTTTAAAATCACCCGGTTAATCAATAACTCAAATTTATAATTAATGTACTTTAATTTTAAAGAAAATCATGTTCTTCGTGGAAGATTCGATAACTGAACGTCAAGAACTTGATTATCAAAGTTGAGGCTTTATCCAATGAAAACGAGTATTTGAAAACCAAAGAAATTGGGAAGACATCTTGCCTTGTCAATTCCTCATCCATTTGACACGTTTAATTCGCTCATTAACTCTCAATATTTTCACTGAACACACATTCACGAAATTAATACTACGTATTCAGAATTGCTGCCGATTCGTGAAAGATTTAAGACTACAAACGAAAGTAAAAGTACCCAAAAGTGGAATTTATGAAAATAAAGTTGTCCTCAGACTTGGCTTTCAAATAGTGCCACCTACTGGGGGATTAAATATGTTAACCTGTTAAAACATTTTGACAACCAAAGTACTTTTTAACTAAATAACTTATCATTAGAAAAAAATTAGTCACAAAAATGTCTATAGAGTATGTCTATCGTGAAGTATAGATTAAAACTTACTTTGAAAAGATTTCTCTATTACAAATATTATTAGAATTATGTTACTTTCTGTTGGCATATAATTTGAAATATTTTTGAAGGTTTTTGCACAATAATAATAATTGGAACAGTAAATTGTAAGTTACTAAAAATAGCTACAAATTAAAAAAAATCCTATTATAACTAGCTTCCCTCTTAATCTTTTTATTGATATATAATCATTTCAGCCCAGTAATTTTATTATAAATAATCCTTTAAATAAAACTTTTTTACAACCATCATTTGTGGCCCTAATGAGGGCCGTTTTGGTCATTCACATTTAAAAGTTTTTTAACCACCGAAACCGTACAAAGTACGTCCTTGGCGTTTCAAAGCATAGACAACATCCATGGCCGTTACAGTCTTGCGCTTGGCATGTTCTGTATATGTCACAGCATCTCTGATGACATTTTCCAAAAACACTTTCAAAACACCTCGGGTCTCTTCGTAGATCAGTCCAGATATTCTCTTCACACCACCTCGACGAGCCAATCTTCTAATGGCTGG
>JBBMKC010223699.1:0-12039 GCA_037834085.1 Bipalium vagum
CCTACATTTTTCAAACTAGATGCAGTGCCTATTGAGATTCTATATTTCTTAGCAACAGCTCGTACGGACAAACCGTTTTTCAAATCATGGTGACATTTTATTTTCTCTAAAATACTTAAGTGCATAGTAAATATAATTTTAATTTAAATGTATGATGTCATTTTTTATTATTTAAACAAAATTTCAATTTTTGTTGAATTTAACAGGTAATTTTAATTCAAAAAAAATTTTAAGTGTTCAAATTTTATCTTTATTTATTTATGTGACAATAACAGACTTTTCCTGATATTTTTAATAAATTTATAATATAATGATTTATACTAACATTTAATTAAATGATAAAGAAAATGAAATTCAGACGCGTTACTTTTTTCATATAATTCGTGAGTTGATATAAAAAATTAATTAAAACAATTTGAGTAACCACGTTTTTTATTAAGATCAAAAAATATTTACTGGGACCTGTACGTCCAGAAAATAGATATAAAAAATGTTGTGTTATAGATCTGGACGAGACACTGGTGCACAGCTCATTTCAGGTAATTTCACAAATATTCGATTAAGTGATTTTTTTATTAGCGAAATTTGTGGAATTTATACTTATAAGTAACACTATAGTTTTATTTTAAAAAATTTTAATAGGAAACCTTAGACTCTAATCATTAGAAGAATGTATAATTAAAATTAAATAATTTAAGACTAAAACAGCTTTATGTTTTTCTTTCAAAAGACATTCATCCTTTAAATTGATAGGTATTATAATTGAAAAACTCAGAGATTGATAGTTTTTTGACATAAGACTAACATAGTATTGTAACATAACAGAGTCTTCTAAGTCTTGACAAATTTTCTGTGAATGAAAGTACTATTTAGATTTAGAGCTGAGTCATTTTGAAGGGATCATTATAATTCCTGCCATTGAATGTATTTTCCTTTTTGATTTAAAGGTCTTGCATATGGTTATTCAAAGTTTACTATCAATAGTTTGTGGAATCACCAAAAATATCTAGCTTCAATTTGAAACTCTTGTTCCTAGTTTGAGATAGATCTCATTAAGGTAAAATGTTTAAGATTATGGGATTCTAAGAATGACGTGTCTTCGACTTTTCGATCTATCAACTAATGACTAAATTTCGTTCCAGTTTTCCGGAATGCGACTTCATCGATTCCATGTCACCTCCCAAACTCCATATTTTGATGACATGACTCTTCCTATATATTAGGTGTATGTGTGTCTTGAAGTGAGCCTTTCTTAACAAGACAATGTCTATTTACATATAATAAAAAAATATACAGTAACCAGAGTTGATATTTATCTGTAATAATATCTATAAACATAAGATGGGTTAATCAATTGCAATGCACTTTCCAAGACAAGTCATTGAGTCATAATAGTTCGGTCACCGGTTGATGGTGTAGACTATTCTATTGTGCTTTCGATCTGATATTATCTACTTACTTTGGTGATGTGAAAAGAGATACTTCTTTTCTGTTTCAACATCTTGATTTTCATGAAATATTTAAATCTTTCCCAAAGATTGAAAACTTTTTAAAACGGAGTAGAAAAGTAAATCCATTGCCAAGTACATTTTGGTTTATTTTAATTGTATTATTTAAATTTTTGATTTAATTGCAATGAGTTCATAAAATTAAAGTCTTTTTATTTATATTTTATTGAATTTTCTCTAATTTGTAATTTCCTTTTTACGTAATATTGCAAACTGATTTTTAAAATATGCTATTGTTTGATTTATAAAATTCTTTATCATTTCTTAAAACTGATCTGTTTCTTATCTTGACTTTTACAAATAAAATTATTGACTTATTTCTATGTCTAATCGATTCAATTAAATGATAACCTTCATTTAGGAGTTACATCGTTACGATTTCAAAATAACCATTGAAGTCGATGGAATTTATCATGATATTTACATTTTGAAAAGACCGTACGTCGACTTATTTCTCACTCGAATGAGCACATTTTTTGAATGTGTATTATTTACGGCAAGCTTGGCCAAGGTTTGATTTAATTATACATTATTTATAAGCTTACTTGTTTAAACGACCGATGTTATTTATAGAAAGTTGGAAATAAAGTTACTGAATTTTTAAACAAAATGAACGAACATTTTCAAATTCGGTTCTTAATCCAAATAATAACTTAAATTGTTTTCTATAATTTTTCTTCATCTTTCTGGTAAGCCATTTAATCATATAACAATGTCTTTGATCTCTAAGAAAGTAATAAGAGTTAACTTAGCATTATTTGAAATTAATTTTTTTCATATATTAAGTCGACAAATTAATAAAATGTCTATTTAGTAAATGGCTCTAAAGTCTATTAAATCGCTTATTTTGCTAAATATAAATAAATATTAAGTTAAAGGTAATTATTAAAGGTAAGAATTCGATAATAAAAAAGTTTACTACTTTAATATTTCATATAAATAGTGATAAATTAAATGGTATCTAAAATAATATACACGGCACTGCTTATTGTTTGCCTTCCAATTGAAGAAAACAGCTTATGAGGCCACAAATATGATTAATTCCGCTCTGGATGAAGGTTTAGTCAGCTATAAAATCTCAAAAAATGGCTTATCCGTTTTAGAAGGGAAAATCTAGATCTTAACAATGCAGAACGCCCAGGTCTATCAAAAATCATTGCGAATGAAGACCTTGAGAATTTATTAGATGAAGATTCATGTCAGACGCAAACAGGCTTGTAATATAACTTGGAGTTACTCAGCAGGAAATTTCTTTCCAACTCAAAAACCTAGGAAAGATTCAAAAAGCTTCCAGGTGGGTGCCGCATAATCTTTCTTCTGAGAACAAGAATAGGAGATATGAAACTTCGCTATCCCTCCTAACCTTCTGTACAAGATCTACACGGGGATGAAAAATGGATCTATTACGAAAACCTTAAGTGTAGAAAAATCTTGGGTCTATCCAGATCAATCATCTTTTTTGATTGTGAAGCACAATATCCACTCAGCCAAAGTTTTACTGTGCATTTGATGGGACTACCTGGGAGTGGTACTATGAAATGTATTCATGAAACCAGGAAAAACAATCACATTGGAAACGTTTAAGAACCAGTTGATTCACTTGAAAGAGACGATTGAGAAAAATAGACCATTTAATGGTACTAGAACGAGGCCTGTAATTCTTCTGCATGAAAATGCCCGACCACACACGTCAAAGACAACAGTGGACCATCTAACCTTTTTAAGCTGGGAAGTTCTCCCACATTCTGCTTACTCATCTGAAATGGTGCCATCAGATTATGATTTATTTAGGTCTCTCCAACTACATCTGGTTGATTCTCAGTTCAAAAAGATTAAATATGTCAAAAATCCATCTCAGATTATATTGAATCAAAATCGTCATTTTTTTCAGAACTGGTATTCGCCAGTAACCTGAAAAATGGTGAAAATGCATTGACAATAATGGAGATTATTTCACAGAATAATTTTTATTTATATATTGTAGAAATACTTAAGCATATATTTATTTTATCACTCTTTTGATGTGTAATATTAATAAAAATAGGCACCTTTTCAATTTTTAGATCTAATACTATTGCAAAGACCGAAATATGTAGTAATCAAATGAAGATATGTCGAATAAATATAGTGAGTGATTAAAAAATTCTCAATTTCAAGTACACATTGGCCGTAATTGTTAAACATTATTTCAAATTGTATTGTACTTTTTAAGACCAACAAAGAGAAAAGGTTTTTGATGATTTCCTTATAACTGTTTGATGTGATAATAATAATTATTTCAACAAAACATTTAATGTGACATTATTCAATTGAATTCTTTATTGATCTCAAGTTTTCATTCTGCTCAAAGTGGTTTGATTTGATATTGTAAAAATAGAGAAGAGCATTAAGATTTTCTACTTAATTTCACTTTTCTAAGTTTGCTTCATTTCTTGTTAGCTATAGTTCATATGTGATCTTATTTTGATACTTGAAGTCTTACTGTTATTTGGAAATTAAAAAAGAAGCATGTTGTCAATTCAGAACATCTGACAGACTTGAAGCCATTGATTATTAATTTTATTTTAAAGAGAAAAATATTTTTTGAACAGAAAGTTCGTTCGTTTTTTTTATAGTAAAATTAACCTTAATATTTTGAAATGAATGTTATGATTCAGTAATTTTTTTGTAATGAAATCTAGATTTATTACATAATAAGTGTAGGATATCTTGAAATGTGTAGGTAAGGGAATTATCGAAATAGCAAGTCTTAAAATCTCTCATGGTGACCAGCATATCGCCATGTAATTCTCTTATTTTCTTAAAGGGAAAAATGCTACCCAGACATAAAAGAAGATATGCTCAGTATATGGTGAAAATATAATAACCGCTTGCACTTGTCAAGTGGATCTCAAAAATTAAAGAAGGGGATTTCTTTCTAAAAGATCCAGATCGCTCAGGGTGGCCATCGGCTATCAATGATGACGATCTAATTGACTTAATTGAAAAAAAAAACAATGGAGAACAACAAAAGACATATCAGAAATGTTAGATATATCAGACGTCTGTGGTTATTTACTTTGGAAAACTGGGCTACATCTCCCGTTATGACACTTTGATACTTCATAAATTATCAGAAAAGAATATTAATGATCACTTTTCTGTTTGCAAATTATTATTGAAACGGAACCAGGAAAGTATTTTTTAAAGCAGCTAATTACAGGCGACGAGAATGGATCATATATGAAAATATTAAACGAAAAAGATCATAGGTAAAGCCAAACAATTTTCCTATACAGCAACCTAAAGATTTAAGATTTGCATAAAAAGTTTTGCTTTCAGTTTGGTGAGATTGGAAGGGCATTATTTATTACGAGCTTCTCCCAAAAAATGAAAAAATCAACGGTGAAAAGTATTGTCATCAACTAGACGAACTAAAAGTGCAATCTATAAAACATCCAGAATTAGTTAATCGGAAAGATAATTGCATGATAACACCAGACCTCATATAGCAAAGAGAGGGCTGCGAAAATTTTCCGAGTTTGGATCGGAAGCGTTAAGTCACCCGACTTGTTCCCCTAATTTCGCTCCTCCAGATTACCATCTCTTCCGTTACTTGCAAAATTTTTTGGAAAAAATGGAAAAGAATATCGATCTTAAGAAGATATAAAAATTCAAGTTGACAAGTACTTCAGTCAACAGCCAACACAATTCTTTTCTGACAGTATCATGAAACTACCCCGAAAGATGGAGACAGATAATCGATCATAATGGTGGTCGGATTAAAAAAATGAATCAGCAAAAGAAAAAAGGGTAAAATTTGTATTATTTAATGAAAAAAATGGTAAGAAAGTTTGTTTTTTGCAATAAATTAACAAAAAAATCTTCTATTGATTCTGTAACTAAAAGTTATTGAAAAAAAATTTCTTCTTTTGCTGAAAATGCCCATTGTCATTTGGCTTAATTTTATTTAAAATAACAGTGCTAGCTTTATAATTTTATTATATAAAAAGCTTTATGATTTTTTTGCTTTATTTTATCAGTTAAAGGTATGAAAAAAGTACTTGGTCACTAAAAATTCGACTTTATCGGAAATCAATATTTTATCGATAATTCTTGAATTATTTCGTGACCTATTCAAGTTTATTAAAACAATTTAAAGCTTTATTGTGTGTTATAATGTGAATTTTCATTCAGACAACAAAATTAAGCTTAAAATGAAACAATTATCAATGGAAAATCTCTCCAAAATTTCAGCATTTGCAAAAGCTGGATTTTCTGAACGCAAAATAGTCAATAAAATGTTGACCGAATATGGAATTTTAACACCAAAAGGAACTGTAAATCGCGTCTTAATGAAGGAAACGCATTTTGTAACAATAGAAAGGAAAATTGGCTCTGGTAGACTGAGAAAAAAGAGCTTGCCCTTGGCTAGACAAATTGGGCGCTTAGTCTTGAAAAATCGCATCCCTTATCGATTGATTTTGAAGACCTAAGTGGTGTTAAACTGTGTGATAGATCGATGAAAAAATATTTACAAACAGTTGGCCTTGGAATTTATATGTGCAGAAGAAAACCTATGCTTTCAAAGGTAAATTTAGTGAAGCGGTGAAACTGGAACACAAAGCACATTGATCAAGCAATCAATTTTTGGAAATCAATGATATGGTCAGATGAAAGCAGATTTTGTTTGGTATCCGATAAACCAGAAAAATGCATAGGTATATAAAATGAAACTTTCAAACATGAATGTCTGAATAAAACTGTGAAATTTGACGAAGAAGTGATGTTTTGGGGCTGCTTTAGAACTTATGGAGTTAAAAACCACGAAAATCACATTTGGAGCTTTGGGGACGAATGCTAACTGTTTGGGAAGCAATACCAATTGATCTTATCCAAAGACTGATTTCGAGCATGCTCAATAGAAAAATAAGGGTGAATCAATAAAATATTAGGTTATTTATTGTATAGTTGAGTCTTTGTGAAAATTCAATAAATTTGACATCAAATTTTAATTTTATACATATGATGAGTGTTTAGTATAAAAAAGCATAAAATTTTTGGTGGTCCACTTTTTAATCAAAGCAGTTTATATTCTTTAATAAATTTATTTATGTTACTTACAAGACTTCTTGAAAACCACCTCCAAAAAAACGAACGAATTTTCTGTTCAACCTAGTATATATTGAAGATAATGATACAACATTTTTAATAATGCTTTGAGTCCTTTTGATAAAAGTATTAACTTCATTAAGGCCTGACCTTTTCAGCCAAAATATAAACTTAAAAAAGTCGATAATGAGTGGGAAATTTCCAGTGAAATCTCCAATATTTTAGAAGAAATTGCTATCTCTGACTCCGAAAATGATGAAACTGGACCTGATGGCAATGAATTGAATTCTTTATGTGCTACAAACACCTCTAATCCTTTCCTTGAACTCTATATCGACAACATAAATCTTTATGGTGGTGGTAATTCAGAAGATACTCTCTACACCACTATCTCCCTTGATAAGATAAAATGCAACAAATGTCAACCGCCTTATCGGATCCAAAAATCATTCTTAAAAAAAAACAATATAATATATAAAAACATTTCCATCTTTCTTTGGTTCTGTGGTCTAGTGCCTACCAAACAATTATTCTACGCTCATATAAGCTCCCATCTACAAAAAATCTCTTTAACAATTCCATCCATACAAAATCTCTCTGATATTCCTGTTTCGAAAGACGGTCTTGAAAATAACTGCCTCTCTGGGCTGACCATTGAAGCCTACGTACGGGCCAAAGCCCTTGACTCTGCAAAAATAGCTTTTTTGAATGTGTTATGGTCTAAGTCGCAAGTAAACTGTTTTAACTGGGCTCACCAACTCTCTCTAAGGAGGTGTAAATAATAGAAACCTCACGAATAAATAAAGCGATTAACAAGAGCGAAGCAGAATCGAATTAGCGAGAGAAAAATAAAAAATTAAAAAGTTAGTGATGAGAAGAATTTTCTTCTATCACTAAATAAATATTAATTAATTAATTATTTAAGTTCAACTCGATCGGTTAAACACTTTTTGAATTAATAAAAATTCCTTACCTATTATTATTAAAGGCGTCTTAAACGTATCTTTAATTTGAATAGCTATAAGTGTATTCTAAGATTTATTAAGGACGTTTTGAATGTGAAAACCAGGAGTTTATATACTTTTGTTTTCCACACTCTAGAGCTTCTCATTGGCTCTATTCTGACTTACTAAATATATATTTATGTGTGGGCGGTTTCTATTTTAAGTAAGTTTTTCTTACTAATAATGTAATTTGCCTAGGTAGTTACTATTTTAAGTAAGTTCTTATATTATAGAACTTACTATATTTAGTAACCCTACTTCCACATAATTTATTTATAGTAAGTTATTTTATTTCTATAATAATACTAATGGTTAATCATCTGGATTAATATTTTAATTAATATCTAACTCCGCTTCTATATATTTTTATTAACTTTTATTTTATTTTAAAAATGATTATTTATAAAATGATAAATTTATTATTTAAATAGTATTTTTTCCAAGATAAAATATAAATTCACATAATTTTTTTTGGAATAATTAAAATAAGAAAGTAGTCCTTACGAAGCCTTTTGATGCACTTTAAAATCAATTCAAATATCCAATTTAAAATAAAATGTAAATTCAAATTTAAATGTAAAATGTAAATCAAATTACAAATATCAAATGTTTCCAATATCGATCATTAATTTCGGAGAGCTGTCACCACTCTCCATTGGCTCCTGAGGTTCCTTGATATAATCAGCTTTTTCTTTGGGATTTTGCGTTGGATCTGTCTGGTTTTTTACCGATTTTACTGTGGATCCCAACAAATAGATAAAAAATCAAGTCTCATATCACTAAACTATCACTTTTACAAGGAAATTAAAATTGTATCACTTAAAATTTAAATTTTGAATTACTTAAAATCTAAAATTAAATTAATTTAATGAAAATTAAAAATTATTTATTTTATCTTTATTTTATGTTTCGTCGTAGTATGCGAATCCAGTTTCCAATTTATTATGCAAAAAAGATATATTTCATTGGAAACTATACCGAGAAGCTTGTGTGTTTTATAAAGGAGCATTTGTCAAAGACTTATCTTCACTAGGAAGACCATTAGACCAAATTGTTATTATTGATAATTCTCCAGTTTCATTCTTATTTCATCCAGAAAATGCAGTAAGCAAAACATTCACATTATTTATATTTTCATCAATAAAAATTTTCTCAAAATGTTCATTGTAATTGTTTAATTATTTTTAGTTTTTAATGATTTTTGATATCGATACTTTATTATTTTGAAATATGTTTTTGGGATAGATTGAGTATATTTTTGAACATAATTTTTAATGTTTAATAATGTTGAGAAATATATTATATTTATGGTTATAATACCATATGGGTCTTTATTTTGTTCAACCTCTAGCAAAGTACCACGAGGGATTTATTAATTTATAAAAATGATATGAAAATTATGCCTAAAATATAATGAATCGTACAAAATTAAATAATAAATTAGAATGTTAATGTGAGGAGGATTTTTGTATAAAGATTAATGTTTTTAAGAAATGTAAGATTTTGTCACTCAGAAATTATTTGTTATATAACATCAATTATATTTATTTTAATATATTAAAAGTCAATTATTAGGTTGTTAATTTTTCGTGAATTTAATGTAATACAGTTTTTGTTTAAACAAATTATATTTATTTATTAGTAAATACATTTATTTGAAATCTATTTTACTTATTAAGAAAATTATAGTGAGTATTTTGATATATCATTTAATTTTTTTGAAAAATCCACAGGTTTGATTTGAAATGCCAAATTGATCAAAAGCACCATTTTCGACACTTATTTTTATTTTATTTGAATCGCGGTAACATAGTATCAGAAGGTGTCAAGGAAATTTACACTGTACAGAAAAAATGTCTTGGCCTGGACAGCTGCAAGATATTGGTATAATAAATCTGAAAATGGCACATTTGATCATCAAGATTCAAGTCACATACCGGTCGTCCATCTAATTTCGATAATAATCAATTGATCAATCGGATTGAGGTGGATGGTCGTCAAACACGCAGGGAATTGTCACAAAAGAGATTAGCAATTTAATGACAGTCTTCCGTCACCCAAAATCAAATGTTTATTGTCAAAAAATTTGTTCCTGTGAAACATATCGGCTCAATAAAAACATCAAAGAAAGTCGTTTCAAAATTGCTACTCAAAATCTTGTCAGATATGGAGCAACACGAGGCCACAAAAAGAGTTTTCTTCACCGAATCATAACCTAGGATTTAAAATGGTGCCTGTATACAAAAGTAAAGTCTTGGAAGGAATTGATGGGTCTAAAAAATTAATAGGAAGACTTATAAATGTTTGAGAAATTTGGCCAGATCTTTCTCTCAACTTATCTCGATTAATTAGTGGTTTGTTATGATCTACTAAGCTGACCATCCAATAAAATATTAAGTAACACAATTTTGTCATTTATTGTTTTCACAATAATTCTTTTCCAACAAATAATGATTATGAGTTAGCAATTTGTTTCACACTATTTTCGGACTAGTCCTCACTCTAGTTTTATCAGCTTTGCGATCTCTTTATATGGTTTCAAATGCTGTCTCACAGAGATTCAATTAATTTTAGTGGACCTTAGTATCTTTAGCCTCTTCATAAGCCATTATAAAAACCCATCAGCGCTGACAGTTATGCTGACATAAAAGAAGCAAAATAATTTTTTAAAGACATTTTAGATTAACATGAAAACATAACTTATTTTATATATTATTATTTTCCTCTATTTTTCATATTATTAAGGAATATTGTTTTCTGACTTTTCTGATTATTATTTTTCTCTAATTACTGTTATTAGTATTCTATTTCACTTACTACAATATTAATATTTTTTATTTTAATTCTACACTATTGAAAAATCAACACTACTTATAAGCGTAATAGAAAAACAACGTAGCATAATAGTTTTTATAGTTAATATGTGTCAAAATGTATTAGTTTGTCTCAAAGTCTGTTTGGTTATTACTATAACATAAAACTTCACAAAATTTTGTACGAAGATAAAATTTTAAATTAAATATTAATCATTTTGTTTAAAAATGAGTTTCAACTCAGGTAATGTTTTGATCTTTTCTGCAAAGGAATTGTCCAGATAAGTTTTTATACTGTCATGAAAGACAAATGTTTTCCCAGCCAAAGAACTTCCTAAAGAGAAACAGATATTAATCTGTTAGTACAATGACAGGACTATATGGTGGATGTGGCAGCACATCCAAACCAAGTTCCATCAATTTCTGAGGAGTGACCAAAGTGTGGGGATGTGCGTTGTCGTAATGAAACACAACACGTGCACGATTTATCAATTCTGGACGTTTATGCTGCAACCAATTGTTTGATTTTAATAGTTGTTGGTGTATACATTTGAATCAATTGTTTTGTTAAATATTAAGAGCTCAAAGTATATAATATCCTTGTAATACTTGTAATATTCTTTCACCGGACTTTGATCATGATCTTTTGGGTTGGACATTATTGTATATAATCCAGTTTTCGCTATTCGTTCAGTTATAAACTATAATAAAAAACTTACATTAACTGTTTATTGAACTCATGCATACAAAATATTTTTTAATATCTTCCATAATTGAAAACCGAAGGCTTTCCGGACAACTTAATAAATAATATAAAATATTGAAAATGTTAAAAATAATATGTAAAGTATTATATTAAAGTTAATTATATCTTTTAGATTCAGATAATAAGTTGGTTTGATGATTTTCAAGATCGGGCTTTATTGGACTTAATTCCTTATCTCCAGAGACTTTCTCAGTCACAATCTGCTTTAGAATTTCTTCGTACTATTAGACCTCCTCAAACTGCAACTTGGCCAGTCTCTTTGTTTTCTCAGGCATCCAGTAAATCTTTTAATTTAGATTCTATCACACCAGGTCCAATTACTATAAGCAATATAATTTCCTCTGCCAGACCAAATATTTTAGCATCCATAAAAAAGAATGGAAATTCATCACGAACAGATTTAAACAGGGACATGGTTCAAAATGATACTGTCTTAAAATCTTATCTTACAAAAACGTCCACAAAAACTTCTACTGAAAAATTAATAAATGTTAATCAAATTCCAAGTACATCAAAGCAGCCATCTAATTTAGATATTGTTAATACAAAAAGATTTCCAGTTAAAATGAATCGTGATTCTATGAATGATAAAAGATTAACGGTAAAGCAACATTTAAATTCTGCATCAGACGTATTTTCTCCCAGATATCTTAATATAAAATATAATTAAATATAATAGACAAATTAAATTTTTAACATCAAATGGACTGTCTCATGATGTTTATATAAAGAAACTAAATACTATTTTGAAGGATTGTCACATTTCTAATTAAAAAATTCCCACCTGTCTTATTTTTATACTCAAATAAATACAGGAACATATTTTTTGTTTAGATTATTATTATTATTATTATTAT
>JBBMKC010223710.1:0-12038 GCA_037834085.1 Bipalium vagum
ATTATTATTATTATTATTATTATTATTCTTATTATTATTATTATTATTATTATTATTATTATTATTATTATCATTATCATTATTATCATTATTATCCTTATCCTTATTATCATTCTCATTATCATTATTCTTATTATTATTATTATTATTATTATTATTATGATTATTATGATTATTATTATTAGCATTATCATTATTATCATTATTATCATTATCATTATTATCATTATCATTATCATTATTATTATTATTATTATTATTATTATTATTATTATTATTTATTATTATTATTATTATTTATTATTATTTTTATTATTATTATCATTTAAATTTTTTATATTTATTTATTTTATTAATTTTTTAAAATTTATTATTATTTTATTATTTATTTTATTATTCTTCAAAAATATTTATTATTATATTTTTTCGTTATAATTATTTAAATAATTATTTATAGCGTAGTTATATTCATATTCAAACTTTTTTTAAAAACAAATAAAATAAAAAATAATAAAAAATCCTGAAATGCGTAAAGAATAAAATTAAAAAATCGATTTTATTGATTATTGATTATTTTATTTAATTAATTATAGTTACTATTAATAAAATGAAAGCTCAAATTAGTTTAAAACCATAATGATCGATAGTTAATAATATTGTGATTAAAGTATATTAATATAAAATAATAAAAAAAATAATTATTAAAATTATTAAAAAAAATAATAATAATAATATTAAATGTAAAAATAAAATTACGATAATTCTTATTTTGCACAAGTTTAAAAACAATTATTCGTACACTCAACCTTTGGCTTAAAAACCTTCAGAGTAATCTAACTCAGGTTTTTGTTTACCGGCGTGTGTTTCCTGCGGGAGACCTATGGGGTAGGGCTAGAGTAAGGGTTAGGACAGAAGAACTGATCAAGTCCAAAGCCATCGTCCCCGGTATTTCGCCTCAGCTGGAATTGGACTGTTTCAGTTGTTTATTCGTATGGATTTGTATTGAATCTAGGTGAACATGTGAAGTTGATAGTCTTAAAATGCTGGACTTTGGCACGCAGAGAACAATAATATACGTTTTGTTTCGCATTTCACAAAATAGTGCAAGTGATTTCAGTCAGATTTGTTATTATGGAAAACGGCTGTGCTGATCGTTCCGAAGATCTGTACATCTTGGATTCGAACAGACTTGCATTTTCTCTTGTGCAATGGAAATCCTCTTCCGATTTAAGGGTTTCAGTTAAGGGTTTTAGTCTTCGTTCTCCAATGTGTCTGTTCTCAATATTTAGATTTAAATAAATAAGCCAATTATTGATTAATTAAGAACTGAGGCTTGAAGAAAGCAAAGGTTGTTAATGGAGTTCGTTGGTTAAACTCGTGGAAGGCTGAAACAGTCTTAAAATTAAGAAAAGGTATAATAATGTTTAATCTTTGATGATGAGAGTGAAGAGAAGGAGCATGGGGAAGTGAATCAGGGAACCTGGAACTTTTGAACTCCCGTTCAAGGTCAATACGAGAAAATCCCGACCAGGACTGTTCAATTAATTAACCTATGTCAGTTTAAAATCTTTTTCGAGAAGGAAAATTCCTTGGATCATCGTTTGAGGCTTTTTTATCGTTTTGAATTGATGTTTTTTTATTGATCGGAAATAATGTTGCAAAATTGATAGGTCAGAGCCTGCTGCAATGTGTAAATTACGGTCGATATATGAGCTTGGGATTCCTCTTGAATAAGTCTCTTCGTAAAGTCGAATCCTCACAATCAATAATTATCAGAAAAGTGATATTGGTATTGTCTGTTGCCCGAATTAAAAGATGGGCCAAACATTGAAAATAAATAGTAAATCCGATTAGTTATTGATTTTTTTTCATAAAAGAGAAAAATGCCAGCCATGACTTCAAAACATATGTGACATTTATGGGTCTGGTTTCAAAAGAATGAGGCGGAAGTGGTTCGCACGATTTCATCAAGGCAACTTTGAGTCAAGATGCACCTCGTTCTGACCATCCAATCTCAGATAAAGACAACAAAATCATGAAGATAACCATGCAAAACGGTGATCTAAGCATTTAAGACATTGCTAATGGTCTAGAAATTTGTCAAGAAATCGTTTAAGTCATCTGGGAAATCTTTATTATAAGGGAAAGCTTGATATTTAGGTGCCTCGTGACTTATCTGACAAGAATTCCATCAACACAATTTCTATTTGTGAATCTTCAATGGAAGATATGAATTTGGACCCTTTCTTAAGAACACGATCACGGAAGATGAAAACAGGGGATGGAGCTCCACAAGCGATTGCAAAGCCAAGATTGTCTTTGAGAAAGGTAATTGTGATTTGAAAGGGATCGTGTATTACGAGTTACTGAAACCTGATGAAACAATTGATTTTATACTGCATTGTCAGCACTTGAAAGTTTGAATCAAGCGATGAAAACCAGACCGACCTGAATTACTCAACAGAGAGAGCGCTGTGTGGCCATCACGAAAATGCCTGATCACACACATCTCTAATGACTTGACAAAAATTGAAAGAGCTTGACTGGGAAGTATTGATTTTATCTATGCTCAACTTTCTTAATGGAGCTCCAATGGTTTCAAGAAAAGACCATGAAAAGTACATTGAGCAGTTTATTGATGAGAAATATCAGATGTTCAACAGGGTTGGCGGCATGAATTTACCATATAAACGTTGAACGCTTATCAAGCAAAATGGAACGTGTTCGATTCAATAAAATCTATCTGTTATATGGAAAAAGGTGTTCGTTTTTTAATTCAGAAAACGGCAAAAATTTGTGGGTCTTCTAAATTTAGTTAGGAATTGATTTTCTTGCGGGATGGTGCCAACGACGTTTTAAATTTAAAAACGATTTCCTTATGAAATATCACTGAAAAAAATGTCGGCGTTTTGGGGCTGGACCGTTTCTATTACCAATAAATTGATCTGGCTCTGATTCCAGCAATGACACCAAGCCTCTTACATTAGAACTTCGAAGGGGCGTTCTTAAATATTTATTGATAATCAGAAATCCATTACACAATCGGGACACGTTCTGAGAAGTATTATATGCACCTCGCCAATTAACATATAATAGGTTCCGATCTTTTTCGACCAATTTCTTCAGCTCTTCCAAAATTTTTAGTCATACTATTAATAATCAATTCAAAACTTTTTCCGTGGGGACAGATAAAAATTGAAATAATCAATTTCCTAATGGAAATAATCAATAATACTTTCCTTCAAAATTATCATCCTTAGTCCGATCGCTCTCAATCAATCTTTTCCCGATCCTCGATGCACCCCGTCGATATTCTATTTTAAGTAACACTTTCAGCATTTTCTTCGACTTCTGCTTGATGAGGCAATGGACGATTCTATGTGAATTGATCCTTTCCGAAGATTTGACCATTGCCATTCACCATCACGCAGAGAAACAAGATTGTTCTGCAATTTTGCAACAATTGACAGAACCAACCCATTTTGTAGTCTAAACAAATATATTTACTTTTTGGCGTTTGTTTAAATGAAATGTACGCTCATCCCCAACACCAGTCTCACAATCTCAAGATTTCTGGGTGCGACGGGTTACACTGACGGGCTTGGATAAAATCGATTTATTTATAAAAAGTTTTTTCTCAAGAAATTGTTGTAATAATTTACAAAAATAATTTTTAAAAAAGAAAAAATTCGATTTTGAAAAATAAATAAATTTTATTTTTATTATATTTATTTCATTTAAACAATTTATTATATTGTTTTTAAAAATTTTGTTGATAAACTAAAAATATAAACTAACTATCAGAATAAATTATTTAATAAAATAATAAATAATAAAATAAAAGATTTAATTAAAAAATTAATTTTATACACAAAAAAATATTTTGAAAAAGTAAAATAAGACTTTAAAAAATTAAATAAAATGTGTATCATTAAAACAAAATATTTAAATAAACTCAATATTATCAAATTAAAATATTCTATGTATTTTTTTTAATTATAAGAGTATTATTATTTTTTTTTATACAAAAATAATTAATAAAAAATAAAATAATCAATAAATATAAAATAAAATATTTAAATAAAAAAATAATTAAATATTATTTGTAAAATTACTCTAAAGGAAAATGGAAAAAATTAATTTTATACATTAAAAAAATTTTGTTTAAGAAATAAAAATGACTAAAAAATTAAATAAAATGTCTCCTATTAAAACAAAATATTTAAATTAACTCAACATTTTAAAAAATTTTTCCAATATGTATTTTTTAATTATAAGATTATTATTATTATTATTATTATTATTATTATTTTATATTATTATTATTTTGATACAAAAATATTAATAAATTTTAAATTAATAAAAAAATAAAATAAAATAAATGTATTAAAATAAAATAATTAATTATAAAAATAAAATATTATTTGTAAAATTACTCAAAAGGAAAATCGTAAAAATTAATTTATTACCTTAAAAAAATTTTATCTGAAAAATAAAGTCTTAAAAATTAAGTAAAATTAGTCTTATTAAAACAAAAATTTTAAATTAACTCAATATTGAAAACTTACAATATTCCATATATTTATTATAATTTATTATTTATTATTATTAATAATAAATAAATAAATTTATTTTAAATTGAAGATTTTTTTTTCGAGAATGTTTCGTTTTTGGAAAGTCTATTTCAATGTATTGGGTTGTCCGGAAAGTTCGTTCCGAATTTTAATTAGAAATTAAGAAGTAAGACAATGTAATTTTAAATACATTTATTAAAATACATATGTTCCATTTTGTTCCACAACCTTTTTCCATCTATCAGTCAAGTTGAATATTCCATCCTTCCAGAATTTAGATTTTTCATCGAAAAAATTATCCACGTGACTTTTAATATCGTCCAAGGAGATAAAGTTTTTTCCATTAAGTGAATTTTGCAATGACCTATGTAAATGGAAATCGATGTGTACAAGGTCTGGTAAATATGGCTGGTGAACCCAGCTCCAAACACATTTTCTTGGTGGTCAAAGACATATGCGGTCGCGCATTATCTAGATGAAACACTGTTCCTTTCCGATTCACCAGTGCTGGGCGTTTTCTTTCAAGTTGTCCAACTGCGAGAAATATTTTTTAGAATTTATTGTCTGATTTGTTGGTAGACTGCCTTTTGCGGTAGTTAATGGTGGATCACGTGGGTTTCCCCACGATCTTTTCCGATGGACATTATTATAAGTGATCCATTTCTCATCTCCTGTCACCAATTGCTTCAAAAATGGTGTTACTTTATCGCGTTTATAATTTAGATCACAGATGTTAATGCGATCCATCAGGTTATTTTCACTTAAAACATCTAAATGATTAATAAAACCAAGCTTCAATAAATTCTCGTGTATGGTGGATTTTGGGATACCTAATATCTCTTCTAATTCAGGTGTAGTATGGCGAGAATGTTTCTCAAGAAGCGCGGTAATTTGTTCATAATCAGCGGTTCTCGGTCTCCAGTGCGTATCTTCAAGGCTAAAATCACCATCTTTAAATCTTGCAAACCACTTCCGAACAGCTCTATCAGATATTTATAATTCACCATAAACACCGCACATCTTGTTTGCTGTTTTTGCGGCACTTTTACTGCTCCGGTAGTACTTGAGCATTAAATGGCGAAAATGTATTTTATTTGTATCGATCTTTGAATATGTTCAATAATTTAGATCAATATTTAAACAAATACCTTGTCATTATTTAATAAAAAAGCATCTTTTATCATTCAGAATATAAATAATTATACCATGTTTTCTATTTCTCGTATTATAATAAAACTGTTTTAATTATGTATATTAAAATTCTGAACGAACTTTCCGGACAGCCCAATAATAGACTCTTCTGAGACTTTTCTATACGAATCAAAGAATTCGAACTCACAAAACTATATATATATTTTTTATATTGATCTGACTTATCGATCTTATATGGTACATTTTATTGATATTTAAACACATTCTTTTATTAATTTTTCATTATTTTCATTTCTCTGATCATCTTATACCTCTCCAACGAATTATGCAAATGTTGGGAATCTGTCGAATATTTCCATGTGGAGAACAAGATCAAAATTAATTTGTCAACAAGACGGAGTTCCTGCTCATTACTCGATTGAAGTTAGAAATCTTTTGAACAGCATATTTCACAAAAGGTGAATTAGAAGAGCAGGGAGAACTATTTCATTGAGGTGCCATATCACCAGATCTTTCCCTAATGTATTTTATTCTTTGGGGACATCTGACGACAAAGGTTTATACAAAAAACCAAAGAAACTAAAACATTTGACAAATGCAATCAAAGGAGAGACAGCTGGAAAATATCACAAGAAATATGTGAAAAAATATTGTGACTTCTTTTTATCGTCTATTACAACACTTTATTTGTGTCATTGGATAAATTGATATTGATTTTTGATAAATTTATTTTATTGGCTCAAACATTTACAGTGTTATCTTAAGTACATTTAACAATGTTACATTTTAAAGTCTGATATTGATTTTTAAAATATAATATTTATAGAATATAAAATAATATTTTTGGAATATATAATTGATATTTTCATGGAAAAATAATAATTTTATTTATATTATGAATGTTCAGAGCTAAGGACATAACATTAGTACGAATATCCTTTCAATGCTTGGAATACAGTTCCACAGAAGCATTGGACACAGTCTATAATGCTGACATGGTTATCCTCGACATGAGCATAAAGGTAGACATATCTTATTTCACACTTAAAATAATATTAATAATAACAATTACTGTGATTATAAATTACTTTTATTATTATTATTAATTTATTATTATTATTATTCCTCATTTTATTTTCAATATTGTAGCAAATGTCTCAAGTAGACTCTTTGCAAAATATTTGTCCTAACGGCTTTTTATTGTTGTTAAGGAACTCTAAAAATTTCCGAGGAATATGATCCGTTGCTTCGTAGCTGTTCAATGTTCCTTGATCACTGAGGATGTAGATCGATCGTGACAATTGTTGTCAAATAATTAATAACTCATTTCATGGATTTAATTTTCAATTACTCTTTAATGAAATCTTGCCATTTCTTTCCTATGTAAAACGAAAGACGTTATTTAAGAGGGGAAATGGGAAAGAGCCCTGGTTATTGATACGAATATTTTAGCATCGTTTTTCAGTCTTGTAACGTCTCAGAGATTTGTTCTGTTGTGGATAGAGGTCGTGAGAGGTGGCAGTGTCAGATTATTCGATCTTCTCTTCCCTTTCTGGGCTTAGACTATCCAAAACATCTCTGAAAAATTGATCTGCCTAATTAGAAGGCTAATAATAGAAAAATTATTATTATTAATAAAATTATTATTATTATTATGAAAAAAAAATAATAATAGTAATAAAAATAAAAATAATAATAATAAATAATAATAATAATAATAATAATAATAATAATAATAAATAATAATAATAATAAATAAATAATAATAAATATTAGGTTGGCAAGAGAGTAAGTGTCAATTTTCCTTCGACATTTGACATCATCGTAATTAGTAAAAGTTTTACCATTCAAGAAGTTGTGCATAGATCGAAATAAATGATAATCGGACGTCTTGATGTCTGATCTATATGGTGAACGTGACAGTACTTCCCAACGTAGATTCAATAATTTCTGTTGAGTGGTCAAAGGAGTGTGTGGTTCTTCATTGTTATATGGAAAATAATGTGTTTATGATTTAACAATTTTTGTGGTATTATTTGGAATTCCGTGATCGATCTTGTAAACTGAACAATGTAAATTAATCAGAATTAATCCTTTGTCTGATTGGCAAAATTTCGAAGTAAATGATGCCTTCATAATCCCTCCAAACACATAGCATAACTTTATTTTGATGATAATTATCAGTCTTGGATGACGTCTGCACGCTTCCTCTGATTTGCACCTTGATCTTCTCCGATGAATATTATTGTACCAAGTTCTTTTCTCACCATCCTTTACCAATTGGTTCAAAAAGGGCTAATTTTGTGGCGGTTCATAACCAAATCGCAGATTTCAAAGCCTTTTCTAATGTGACTTTTCTTAATTCGGTAAGGAATCAATAATTCGAGTCTTTTCACTTAGCCCACTTATTTGACATGGCTCTCGAAGGTTGCATGTGATACGCTGAGGTGACTTGTAATGTCACGTGCTGTTTTGTGCCTATCCTCAGTGATTAAATCTTTAACTTCGTCACCATTGACCTTTAGTGGATAGTCAAATCGTTGGTTATCTTTGACTGAATAATGACCCGTTTGGAACTTCTCAAACAAATCCCGGAATTCTTTGAATGCATTCTCGGCATAGACGATTTTCCGACAAATCTGGAGATCTCTGGTTTTATGTTTTCGACTATAATTCTCCTTAATAAAAACCCCGATAAAGGGATCCAGTTTGAGCATTTACGAAAGTTTTACCCTGTTAATCGGTTCTGGTTACAAGTTCTGGGGTTTTAGAATGGAAAAGATTTTAGCAAAGTGATTCTCTTTGGCTCTGGGCATAGTGCATCTTCCTTCTTTCTCTTTTATGGTATTATGAAGTTCTTTTTTCCACATTCCATAAGCAATAGGAAGGGGATACTTCTTGCAAAATAAACTGATTAAAACTCTCCCTCCGATTCCAGTCGTAGAGTGGAAAAAGGGTACGGTATAACTTAAAGGAAATAGTCACCATAGCTCCAAGAACTCTTCTCCAAATGATTCTTGCAAGAACTGGTTGTGCTAGAAGACCTTTAATGTGTGATGCATACCGAGATTCTTTTGTATTAAAAAAGTAGGAAAAGGACTATGATTTCGAAAAACTCAGTGCACTTATGAGGTCTTTATCTCCCAGGATCTTTGCATTGATTCAACCTCTCGGAAACCTTTTCCTGAAAACATTACTCGATAAATGACGTTCAATATTAAATATTATTTTGATGTAATACGTTAACATGGACACATTCCTTCAGCTTGAGCAGAGAGTACTCCTGTACCATTTGGGAGTTCGGGAAAACCTTGGCATGATGGAGAACATCATCTTCTTGTATCACGGAATCGAATCGACAAAGGAGACAATAGAAAGTCTAAAGGTAGAGTGGTTTTGAGGTCGATAGAGTGAGAAATACATTTGGTAGAAAACGGCCGGCAACAGTGTGACCATCATCCTGTACAATGTTTCCGAACAGGGAAGGGTCGGAGTCATCGAGTCCCAATGTCTGATGGGCGTCATAGCGGACAATCAGAACCTCAAGTCCCAGGTTTGCTCCAACTTGAAGTCGTTGTCATCGAAACTGAGACATTTGCTGATGGAGGTCGAGGTCACCAGAAGGTGAACTTTTTTGCTGCGATTTTTATTAATCGATAAACATTGGCCATTGTTTAATTTATCAATCTTTATAACACTTTATTTGGCCATGGGGCACTCTAAGGGTGCGGCCTCAAAATATTATTCTTCTTGAAAAGTCTATTTTATTTTTATCATATTTGTTTCACATTTTATTTTTATATTTTATTTATTATATTAATTTATTATTTAATTCATTTTTATTAAAATTTTATATTATTATTTTATAATTTTATAATTTTATTTTATTTTAATATTTATTTTATTTTATTATATTATTAATTTATTTTAATTTTTTAAAATCTTTTTTTATTATTTTGATTTTTTTTATTATTTTATAATTTTATAATTATTTTTATTTTATTTATTATATTATTTAATTTAACATATTGTTATTCTTTTATTTTATTATATTATTAATTTATCTTAATTTCAATTTTATTATTTTGCTTTTTATTTTAATATTTTTTTTATTTTTTTTAAATTTATTACTTTCTTTTATAACTTTAATTATTAATATAATATATAATTAAATATAATATTATATGTTATTATTATTTCATTTTACCATATTATTTATTCTTTTATTTTATTCTATTATTTTATTCTATTATTAATTTATTTTAATATTTATTTTATAATGTTATTCACTACTTTATTTTTTATTCTTTTATTTAATTTATTATTTATTATTTTCCTCTCTTCGAAGATTTACCGAGTTGATCTGTTGAAATGTTAGATGAAATCAATTATTAACCAGTAAGACTGAGGGTAAAGGGTTACTGGGAAGCTCACTAAAAATTCGTCCAATAATAACAATATAAAAAAATCGAAAATCATTTTTTCAAAGATAACTTTTTAATGTTTTTATATCGATTTTTTGCAAAATTTTTTTAACCTCTTAAAAAGAAAAAAATTTTTGCAACATAAGGATCTCTGTCCCTCTCTGATCGATATTCCTCAGGTTTAACAGTCAAATGATCACTTTGGTCAGTGTTCTACTCAAAATTAAGGTTGGAAAGGAACAGAGGTAACAAAAATCCGTCCTGAGATTTAATTTATCGGAATTATTTTTATTTTATTATTTAATTTCTCTTATCGCCCTTCGGGTTCACTGTGATAGCGCGAATCTTGAACCCTTTTGTTTGGGTGGTTGGTAAAAAAGATGTCCGATGTTAACATTCCATTCTAAACTTACCAAAGTCGATTCCAGCTCAATTCTATTGGTAGAAATAACCACCACTCGAGTCTGGACATGCTTCTTAACGGGAAATAGGCCTATTTGTTCAACCACATTTCATTCCGGTGTTCTTGATCAATAAGTTAAACAAGAAAGCATTTTCGGCTGCACCATGGTTACTGAATGACAGTCCGTATGTGAGAAAGAGTATGGGGGATGAGGCAAACTGTCATAGTCCTTTGTGTGCAATTTCTGCAACGTCATTTGCGCAACACGTGACCAATTGCTATATCGAAGATGAACTGAACAATTCCTATGACCTCAGCTGGAGAAAGTGTTTGTGTCTCTTTTTTGTGCTTCTCATCGATTAATAACTATTTTTCTTGATGATCAAATGGAACTGCTTATTAATACGATTTTCTCCTTTGAAAGACTCTTTTGAAAATGGAAAGAGAAAGTCTTCAATAGGAACTTCCTATTCTCAGAAGAAGCAGCACTCTGGTAAAAACCGGATTTCCGATCTCACATCGTTTTCTTTCGAGATTGGCTTATGTTATGTTGTATCTGACATATTTGGCTAGTATATCTGGACACAGGAGATCCACTACAAGATCCACTGTATTTACCGAGATCTTTACCTTCATTGAAAGCGAGCTCAAAGACGGCCAACTGATGAAGGAGAATGGCTTTGGAAACACTTGACTCTCTTTGTTTCCGAACCCCCTAAGAGTCATCATTTTTAAATCAAAAAATAACGGGAAATTGAAAAGTTTCATTAAAGATTAAAATAATAAAAATGATTAAATAGAAAATCAATTAAATAAATAAATTATTATTATTATTTTATTTTATAATTATTTTATGTTATAATTATTTTAATTAATATTGATTATTAATATTTTTATAACTATTATTGTTATTACTGAAATTAGTAACAATGTTATTTGTTATGTTACTATTTTTAGATATTATTCTATTACCATATTTATGTAAAATTGTTTCGTTTCGCCTCCCTTCCGCTCCAAACGACGGTCATGTGCCGCAGTAAAATCCAATGCCATTTTAAAATTAACAAAAAGTATTTAATCGATTTTATAAAAATAAAAACATTAATTAAATTGAGTTTTATTGAAAAGGTTGTTTTGGTTTTTATTTAGATTGATCTTTCCTTTATTATTTAGTTCATTCATCTGACCTTCTTCGCTTGACCTTCTCTTTCCAAACCCATTTCAGTCAATTCTTAAGACCTTTTATTTTAGAAGGGTCTTTCCTCTTGATATTCCTCGATAAATAATTCCAATTTCTTCGTGTTCACAGAGCTTTTTAATTTTTATTATTCCTTTATTTTTTATTAATGAATTTTATGTTACTTAATTGTTTACTTTTTATTACATTTCTCATTTTTTATGGCAGTTCCATTCGACAATGTCCCAGACCGTGACACGTAATTGTTGGAAGCTGGGAGTCGTTTTATTACTTTCATTTTATTATTC
>JBBMKC010223721.1:0-12037 GCA_037834085.1 Bipalium vagum
TGAATTAGATAAATTGGAAAAAGAAAAAATTATGAAAACATTAAAAGATAAAAAAGATTTAACAGAATTTTTAAAACAAAATTATTTATATATATATTGATGCAAATAATCTTTATGGAAATGCAATGTGCCAATCATTATCATTTAAAGATTTTATATATGAATATAAAATGATAGAAAAAATTCTAAAAATAATAACAATTTTTCAGAATAAGAATATGAATTATTAATTGATCATTTTTTAAATCAATGTGAGTGTAAAATTAAATTTAATTGTAAAACTGACGGTAAATGTGAAATATCAATTGGAATAATTTGTGAAGTTGATTTAGAATATAAAAATGAAGAATTGAAAAAATATTGTAAATCATATCCATTAGCTCCAGTTTCTAGAAAAGTAGAAGATGAAGAACTAACTGATTATCAGAAATATTTATTAGAAACAAATAACCAACCTCATACAAGCGTTCGAAAATTAGTTTTAGATATGAAACCAAAAAAGAATTATGTAGTTCATTATAAAATTTTAAAATTTTATTTGAGATTTATGAAGATTACAAAAGTTGATCAAATAATATCTTTTAAACAAAAACCATTGTTGAAAGAATATATAGATCACAACACAAATTTAAGAAAAGAAGCAACAACTGATTTTGAAAAAGATAATTATAAATTAATGAATAATTTTTTCTTTGGAAAATTCTATGAAAAATGTAAGAAAAAGAGTAAATGTAAAATAAGTTACAAATGAAGAGGAAACAAAGAATCAAATAAGTAAACCAACTTTTGTAAGAAGAGAAATATTTTCAGAAAACTTGGTGGCAATTCATTATAAAAAATATCAAACAAAAATGGATAAACCAATATATTTAGGATTTTGTATTTTAAAGTTATCAAAATTAATTATGTTTGAATTTTATTATGATGTTTTAAAATTAAAATATAACGATGATATTTAATTAATTTATCATGATACTGATTCATTTTTAATGAATATACTGGTTGACATAATTATTTATACTACGATTAAAAAAATGTTAGTTAACTGTTTACTTTTATAAAAATGAATATGAAACATGAAATATAATAACTTGATGTTTTTATTTGTTAAGGATATTCAAATAAGTTAATTATAATTCCTTTGTTTATATAATTTGCAATAAGTATAATTTATGCTAACAATTTAAAGGACATAATTATTTATACCGTAAGTAATTTTGATAATTAAATTCAAAAATTATAACTTTAAATAAATGAATTCTAAAGAAATTAAGAGAATGGCAATTGAATTGAGAAAAAGTGGCAAGACATATACAGAAATTGGAAAGATTTTAGGATTAACGAAGTCTGCCATTCAAAATTTAATTAATTATTAAAAAATTTGGCACAAAAAGAAACAAGGTCTCAAATTCAAAATAAATAAAAGAAGTTCAACAATCTTAAGGCGGCATATATCAAAAGAAAACGAAAATGGTATTAAGGTGAATGCCAACACCATTCTTAGAATTAATAATTTAACAGTCTCCACAAGAACCGTTTCCAGATGGTTGCAGCGACGTGATTTCCATTACCAAAAGGAAGCACAACGTATCATATTATCCACTAAACATAAACCTGACAGAATTTTTAAAGTATCTTCATGGATATCCAAAATTTTTTTTGGGAAAATACTGCTTTTGTTGACGAAAAGCGGTTCTCCTTAGATGGTCCCGATAATTGGTAAAATATTATTGCAATATTATTTTTAATGCATGAAATTGAGAATTAGGTTTACATACAGTGCTAGGGTAAAAGTTTTATGCCGTCAGCGATGACAGAAAGGATGTCGTGGATTGATGTACTTTTGCATCATTTTTCCTAATCGCCTTTTACTTCGTAAATTAGTAGGTTTTCAGAAAGGTGAGAAATACAAAGCAACATTCAATACCTTAATTGTGCCATCAATTCGTTTGAATATGGGGAATCCAGCAAATTTTGTGCAAGATAATGACCGGATACACACATGCAGAATCGCCCAAGAATGTTATCAGACCAACGATATCGATATCATCGACTAGCCCTCGAGGTCACCAGACATTAACACAGTGGAAAACGTCTGGAAGATTCTCAGTGATATTGTTTATGTTGAGAAGCAGCCGAAAAACCTACTTGAACTGCGACAGAAAATCAATCAAGCTGCAGATATGATAAATAACACAAAACGATATGTATTTATTATTCTGTATAAAACTTTTAGAAGTACGTTGGTCAATGTGTTGATTGAAAAAGGAAATATAATTAATTAAGCTCGTCTTTCTTTTCTTCTCATAAGATACTGTAATGGTATAAAAAGTTATGTACTTTATTTCATTATTGATAATCAAAATTACAAAATAGTTTACAAAATAATATATTTTCAATTCAAGAAATATATATCAGTACCTAGAAGATAACAACAGACATATTTTTAAAATTGAACCACCAGCAAATTCCTTAATTGAGATAAATTCACTTAAAGAAACAATAAGTATAAATAATTATGTCGACCAGTATATAAAAACAAGTGATCTTTATGAAGATTTCAAAGATTTAAAAGATTGGATGGATTTTTCTGAATATAAAGAAAATGAATTTCTTACTAGTTTAAAATTAGAAAAAAATGATTATACTAAAAATAAAAAAAGTATTAGGAAAGTTTACAGATGAAATAAAGGGTGAAATCATAATAGAATTCGCAGCATTAAAATCAAAATCTTATGCTTATAAAACAAAAAATGTTTTTTCTATTAAGGAATCTGAAAAACTTAAAAATAAAGGAATTCAAAAATGTGTTGTTAAAAATGAAATGAAGTTAGAAGATTTTAAAAATAAATTAATAAATCCAATAATAACAAAAAAAGATTTAGAATAAATACAAATATAAAGTCTGATAAGCATGATATATTTCTATTGCAACAAAATAAAAAAGCAATAGACCAGTTTGATGATAAAAGATTTTATTTAAATAATATTGAATCTACTCCATGTGGATATTAGACAAACATTTTAAAAAATTTTCTGAATTTTGAGCAATAAAAAAATGAATGAAAATTATAAAAAATATAAAAAATAAAATCTACCATCAAATGTAATTTATAAGAATTACAAAAATATAAAAATTATAAAAATTTAAAAAATATATCGTAAAAAGAGCAATAAAAAAATGTTATAAAAATTTAATAATTAATATATTATTTAATAATATTAAACATTATAAAAATATATCTATTTCAAATTACTTTTTACTTTTGTTTCAATAATATACATTTTTCCTCCTTTTAATTTCATTTCTATAAATTGCTCTTGCAATAAAACAAAATTTATTTTTCCTTTAAAATCTTTATCTTTTAAAATATGTAAAGTTATAAATGCTCCATTTAAACACAAATTTTCTGGTTGATCTTTCAAATCAAAACAAAATATAGAATATAAATTTGAAGTTCTAATAAAGATAATTGAGTATCATTCTCAAAATATTTGCAAGCTTTTATAGAATTTGAATAAGTCCTATTATTTTTTCCTTTCTCAAACTGAACAGGGTTTAAAGGATAGTAAGAATTATTTACTTGTATTCTTAAAGATTTTATTTTATCTAGAATAAATAAACTATTTTTTTTGTAAATTCAAATTCGGATTCTTTAAATCCAATAAAAATATAAATTGGCTTATTTGGAATATTATATAATTGTAAAGTTTGAGTTGTTCCTTCTGTTAAATTTCTTTCTTCACAATGTCTTGATAAAAAACTTACACTTATATCTTTTCCATCATCAATTCTAGAAATTAATTGTAATTCACTCTCAGGATTTAATTGTAATTCTGGAATAAATAATTTTATATCAAGTAATTTTATTTATGTATCTCCGTTTGTTCCATAAATTATTTCTTTATCAATATCTATTTTTCTTGTAAAAGTTAATTCTTCTTGCATATTATATATAACCCTATTAAAAAATTGTAAAAATCAAAACATTAATGTTAAAGGAAATTCACCAATAAATTTTTTATTTGAATATAATTTTTTTCTTGTTTTAAATCCTTTATTATCTTTATTTGGATCTTCGTTAATTTTATCAGAACCCATCCAAAAATTTCTCTATCATTATTTTTATCAATTAATAAAAAATTTATTATCGAATTTGAAGTTTCTAAATATTCAATTGTTTCTACTTCTGTTGATCCTAATCTTAAAATTGCATTAGAAAATTTTTCATTAGAAAGAAAAAAAGTTATTCTGTAATGTAATGTTTTCATCTGCTTTTATATTTGTTATTTCAATTTCAAAAACTAAGATTGTTTTTGATAAATCCAAAGCATTTGCTGTTTGTAATAAACTAAAAGATAATTTTCCATTTTTATTTTTGACATTTCTTCAATTTCATATGCACCTGGAGTTAAACTTATATTTTTAGTTTTTGGCTTAAGTTTACTATGTGTTGCTATTATACTAAAATGTAGCAACGTGTGCTCGTTTGCTCGTGACTCCTCACTTTTTGTAACTCGTTGTGTTCGAAATCCCTCTCAACTCCTTTGAATGAAAAACACCCTCCACTATACAGTATCCGCTCCATTAATAACCAATTTGAAATATTTAAAATAAAACTTTATTTGTACTAACAATTACAAAAGAACTGATATTAAGGATAAACTGAAATTTCGCTAATACTGAATTTGAATTTAATAATAATAATAATTTAATACTAAAATTGAAGAGAAAAAAAATGAAAATAAAAATAATCAAAATCGAGCTCGCGGGGTCCCCTTGTAAAAAGAATCCGACTGCATAATATGGTAATGGATAAAAGGTTAACTGTGGTTGTCCTCTTGATTCCTCCAACAGCGTCTTCTGAAATCGTCTTCTGGAATTCTCCTCTGCAAATTTTCGGCATAAAATTCTCCTCCGCAAATTTTTCGGCATGAACTTATCGGCCTTAATGAGAATAGCCGTCTCCTTTTATAGGCGTAGGGATTGATCTACGATCACCAATCCCTACTCAGAGACGACTATAGCTTCTCCACGCCGAGATAGTCTCCTTATTCCCGAGGCTAATAAATTTCTGTCAGGAAATAGCTTAGCTTGATCCCATGATAAAACCCCCACTGCGGGATTTTTCCATTAACAGTTTCCCTTTTAAAAATTTTTTTTAAAAAATTTTATTATTATTATTATTATTAATTAGAATTAAAATTATCATTATTAGTATTATTATTATTATTATTATTATTATTATTATTATTATTATTATTATTCAAAATTATTATTTTTCAAAACCCAACAAATCTGTAACTTTTATAATTATTTTATTATTGTTTTCATTAATATTAAAAATTGAATTAAAAATAGAAAAATAAACTAATAATAATTCATAGTTAAAATTAGTATCAAGAACTAAAGGAGTTTGAAATATATTTGGCGAACATATATTTCAAAAAATGAAGATATAAGTCGACAGCTAAGACAATACAGGAGTGGCGATATTATGGTTTGGATGATGACACCATCCAATGGCTTACTGTCCTATAATGTAATCAAAAGGAAATTTAATTCAGATTCATATACAGAGCTGGTAAGGACAAGTACTGTGCCGATTTTAAAATTAAATTTTGGTACAGATTTTTGGCTACAAGAGGACAATTTCCCTGTTCACAAATCCGCGAAAGTCAAAGAATTTATGAAATCTAGTGTTATTAATATTTAAAGTCCTGATTTGAACATTGATGAGGACATTTTGAAATTAATTTCAGATCAGGTCTACGATGGTCCACAATATTAAAATATCAAAGAATTGTCAGCAAAACTGAAACATGTTGTGTATGACATTAATCAATACCAACGTGCAAAAATCACAGATTTGTATAAATCTTATAGAAGACGTTTATGTACAGTTTTATTAAAAAGAGGTTCCTTGTGTAACAAATAATATGTTCTTAATAAATATTAGGTGTTTTAAAAATTATGCTTCTTTTAAAAATGTACTTTATTTATCTTTGTTATTTTATTTTTAACACATTATAATAATTGCATGGAAAATATGACATATGTGGCTTACAAAACTACCTCTATCATACTGGCACAATTTAACAAAAATTAAACATTTTATTTGTATAATACTAAAATATGTATATATTCAGTATATATTCATTATAGACAAGAACAACAGCTATGATTTATTGTTGCGATCGATAATATCTCCTGTCAAGTAAACAAATTCCTGCTGCTTTTCCACCAATGAATGATGATTAAACGTTCGACAAAATCAGAAAATATTGAACACACCTACTGACAAACAGGCACAAGCACAATTTTGATTTTCCGAAAAATATCCAATCAAATGATCCCTCCTCCAATTACTCTTTACACACACGAACCGGCGCAAGACACAAAAAATTCTCACCATCCCAAACGGATCCGTCCATCTGTTATACTCCCTACCTCTCTTCCAGTCTCAACACCATTACTCGAAAAGCGAAACATTACGATTATCAGTGATTATTCTTAAATGAAATTCTAGAAATCGTTTTTTATTATTATTTATTTGTTTCCTGCGACGCTCACTAACTAAAAATGATTTAATTTGGAATCAGAAAGAAATCACATTGGTTACTATTTTTCTATTAAAATTAACAACAATTAACTTATCTTCAATTAAAAACGATGGTCAAGATCAATAATTAGAAAATTAATTCAGGAATTTTGAAATTTTAATTAGAAGTATTGCACTAATGTAAATTTAATAAAATAGCTAACAGTAAACTTTATTTATTTTTTCATGTAACTATAGATATTATTTACAAACTTCACAATTAAAAGAAACTAATTAATTTCACTTTTAATTTTTGAGCTAAGAATATCAAATATTTATAATCACAGTTAATAAGAAAGAAAATTTTTAAAATATAGGAATTAATTATAAATTATAGTTCGTTTTACTAACTGAAATCCGTAAAATAATGACTTGTTTTTCGCATTTTTTCAAATTAAAATATTTTTATGAATAACGAAGAATCAAATGAAAATAATCCCCTTATATCTAAAATCCGTAAAGTTTTGGATTTAAAAATAGAAAACGATGAAGTTAAAAATGTTTATCACATTGTCAAATTTAATATCATCAAATTAGGAATTATTGGATGGATTGAAATTTTTTTCATCATATTTTAATGACAATAACGTTCTGAGTAGACGCAATTTAAGAAGTGTTATTGAAAAACAGGGTATTGAAATTCGCAAAGGTGTGTTAATGGAATGTAAGAATGTCTTGAAAGTAATCAGTTTTTTATTACATCCATTTATTATATTTATGTAGCAATTGGAAGAAATCAATGAAGTTGTGAAAAGTATGAATGAAAATTGCATGGAAATGAGCAACAGATTAAATGTGATGTAATAGCAATTATATTCTATCTGTTAATTTTTTTTAGAAGACTAAATCGGAAACTCGTAACTTAATTCAACAGTCAACGGCTTTGCAAACGGAAAGGTAATTTTCTTTTTATTAGTGATTAAAATTGTTACTATCTACAGTCAAAAGATTGAACTGAAACGAAAAGTAGCGCTGTCATTTGTGCAACAGTTCCAGCTGACAGCCGAAGAGTTAGAGATCCTCCAGTCCGACGGACCAGTCGATGAGAAATTTCTAGTTAGTCTGGATCGCTTGGGAGAAGTGGAGGATCATTGTCGCTTACTGTTGCGACTACCAAATCAGACTGCAGGGTCATTCTCCTTTATCCTCATTGATTATCGATTCTGATTTATTAATCTTTCGAATGATTATCTTTTTATTTTTTTTTTATTTCAATCAATAATCGATTATCACTTACAGTGTCGAAGGCCTAGAAAATGCTTCTACTCTTGTCGAGTCGGCTTATGAGCGTCTGTATCGTTGGAGTCAGCGTTGTTGTCGACAAATGAATGGTGAAACGTGCGACATCGGTCTGGGATTATGCACGGCCTTGTCATATCTGCAAAAACGTCCAGTATTACTCAAGTAATTTTTTTTATAGTAGTAACGATTTTTATATCACCATTTTCTCGCTATAGATACGTTCTCGACGAGTTCAGCACTGCTCGTCGAGCTGCTTGTGCTCGATCATTCATCGATGCTCTCACTAACAACCGTGTTGGCACGCCCATTGAGATTCACGCTCACGACCCGTTACGATACACCAGTGATCTGTTGGCATGTCTCCATCAATTAACGGCTAGTGAAAAGGAACATTTACGTTCGTTATTGAGGAAGTGCAATGAGATGGAGGCAGCGGAACTTGTGTCCGACTGTTTGGACAGGATTTGTGAAGGACTGTGTCGCCCTTTCAAAGTCTCGTTTTGTTTTGAATTTCTTGATTATTGGTTTATTTTATTTCTTTTTAATATCAATTTTATTTAATTTTAACTGGTTTTTGATTTTTTATAGATGCGTATCGAACAGCTTCTGGTGAGTGAACAAGACATTGTGATTCTTTACAAGATTAATCATTTGCTCCAATTTTACAAACTGACCCTCGAGTAAATTGTTATTGGTTTCCAATTGTTCTTCAATATTTATTGTACTTATCTGTCTGTCTGTTTGCTTCTTTCCAGTCAGCAATTTGCTAACGCTGTTGATTCCAATCTATCAAACACGGTCAAGGAAATCCAGCTTTTGAGTTGGCGTCTTTTCTTCAGCAATCTCAAAACCCATTCATGTTCCATGCTGGAAAAGGTCGACACGCCCCAACACCATTTGGGACCGACTGGTGCCATTCAGAACATGCTGCGATTGCTCGAACAGCTTTTGACTGCCCAAGACGGATCCATGCTCCCCGTTACTGTTGCCAATGGCAATAGAAATGAGCTGCAACAGGTGTTGTACACGATTATCGATCCTTTGCTCCAACATTGCATGCTGTCGGCCAGTTCGTTGCCACCTGTTGAGGCTGCTGTGTATTTATGCAACTGTCTCTATTTGTGTCAAACGGCTTTGGCTCCTTTTGAGTACACTGACACCAAACTGGAACAGGTACGATCTGTTCATGTTTTTCTGCTTTCGTTTTTGTTGTTAAGAATAGATCGATTTAAATCTAAGAGTTTTTCTTAATTTTTTCTCTTTTTCCTCTTATATTTTTCCTTCTTTTTTTTCTTTCTTCATTTTCTTTCCTGTCAGACTTTTTCATTCTTTTTTCTTTCCCTCTTCTTCGACCAATTTTTTGTCTCTTGTCATTCTTTCATTCCTTGCCTTTCTCCTTTTCACTTTTCCTTTGTTTCTCTCTTTCTATCATTTTTCGACTTTTCTGTCTCCTTTTTTTCCCTCAATAATTAGTTTATCGATTCAGATCCAGGGTCAGCTCGACGCTAATATCGATTCTCTCGTCAGCATCCAGGCAGGTTTCGTGATTCGAAGCAGCGGATTAAGTGTACTTTACGAACTCTTGGAACAGGCGAGCAACAGCGAAAGTGCAAATCCTCTTAACACCAGCAGCAACATCGACACTGATACCGATGCCGGCGGTCTGGTCTTGAGTGACCGTGTGCCGGAAAGCTCAGTGAAGAAGATCATGTCCCAATTCGATTTGTTTTTGGCTCACCCCGACACGCTTTTGATGCCCCAGTTGGGACTGCTATCCACGATTAAAGTGAGAGACTTGATTCGACGGCGCTCGAACGATCTGGTCCATAGCGCCTATTCGCGTCTGTACAACGTAGTGCGTCTGCCTTCGAGTGGGTACGCGAACCCGAGTGTGTTGATGCCACGTACCCCAGACCAAGTGGCCAATTTAATTCTGAATTGTTGAGGAAGCATTTGGTGAAGTCTACTCTCTTCGATTATGGTAAGAGAGCAAGAGTTTTTTTTAATAAATTACATGACTTTGTTTCTTCGCGTCGAGTTGCAGGAAAATCATTTTTAAATAAACTGTTTTCAGAAACAATTGCTTCTCCGATTTCACAAAACAATCTCACTTGATCAGAAACAACAATGTAGAGGAACTAAAGTTATAATCTGCTATTATTTGTTCAGAGTAGCGAATGATTAAATCATTTAATTTAAAGAAAAAAACGTTAAATAAACTAAACTATGGTTTCTATGGCAACTTAGAAAAAATTTGAAGTGGCAATAATATTGAAAATTTAGGGGTTTAGATTTCAAAATTTTATTCCGAGTTCGTATAAATAATTAAAGTTATAAGATTTTCTTTGAATGAAAAACTATTTATATTGATTTGGTCTGTTGACCGTATTTGTAAACGATTAGTGTCTCTAATGGGCAATCTGAGAAATTCTCTTTATCTACTGAATTTTTAACCAGGTTAACAATCCGCTAGTTTTTGAAAATCCTTTATTTTATTGAAATTCTCTAAATTTGATTTGAAAATGCTTTTTTTAAATTGGAATTTGAGGTATTCTAAGAGTTTTCTTTAATCTTGGAATAATTAGGGTTTGTGAGAAACTGAATTGTTTTCCTTAAAATATGTAGGAAAAACTTTAATTCTCAAATATTTATTATTGTAATAAGCCTATTTTCTAAATTGTTGCTGTTAATTAGATCTTTAGTGGTCTCTTCTAATGGTATCCTCATTCGGTTGCTTTGGTGAACCCAACAAATACAGTTTAAATCTATTGTAAAAACTGAAATTATTCGAATACTGTATGAAACTCGAACAATGTCGTCACCATAGAAAATTATCGAAAACTTCGTCCGAAGTGATCAAATAATTTTTTTAAAAAAGCATCTTTCAATATATTGGGTTGAACAGAAAGTTCGTTTTTTTGGTAGATATTTTAAAGAAGTTTTGTAAATAACAAATAAATTTATTAAACAATATATACACAAATATAATCGATTATCTTTCGGGCTGCAGTACTTGTCCAGATGAATTTTGACATCTTCTAAAGATCGATACTCTTTTCCATCTAAACTATCTTGAAAGGCACGGAAAAGATGGTAATCTGAAGGAGTAATATCAGGGAAATAAGTACACTTCCCATCCAAACTGAAAATTTTCATTATTAAGAGTCGATTGCCTTCCTGAGCGACCTGAGTCTATTAGAGAGAAATCATCTTCTTTAAATTTTGAGAACCACTTTGACAAGTACAAGCGGTTATTATATTTTCGCCATACACTAAGCATATCTTTTGTGTCTGGTTAGCGTTTTCCCTTTATGAAAATAAGAGAGAATGAAATGGGGAATAGGCTGGTTTAGTAAAAAATTTTAATGATGTTTTTTGACTTCTTCCTTCGGCTGATTAAAGCTTTCTGTGTTTGCCTTTTATTTTTATACAATTTCTTAAACAATCTGTTTGAGGTTGCACCATAACTATCTTTAATTTTTAAATAATTATTCATGTAATATTTATAAAAAAAAAGAATTTATATATTATATAAATTGTAATAAAATTTATAGATTACTTTAAAAAAATTTTAAATGACAATTGTCAAAAGAAAAAAATTGATTAGAAATGGATTTTGTAAAAATGAAAATAAAAATTAGAGAAATTTTCAAGGAAATTATTTTAAAAACTAAGAATTAATTTCATGGTTTTCCGTTATTTTTTCACTGATTTCGCATGGCCTTCCTGATTTTTCTACATCCACCACAGAAGTTCTTTCCAGCTTTAAGTTCATTGTACCATCCTTTTGTAGAAGCCTATGAAAGACATTGTGCACCGTAAATCATCTAATGTCTTTTGAATTTCTTCTCGACTTTCTTCAAGTAGAGGAAACAGATGACGCTTCAATATTGCACATTTTCTTAAGACATTTTTTAAAAAATTGCGATTTACCTGATATAAGGAAAATCAATGTCTTCATGAATTTGTAATTAATATATATTTATTATATATTAATTACGAATAAAATTTTTAAAGATTTGTTTGAATTAACAAATTCAAGTGAAAATTCAGTTTTCAAATTTGTGTCTAATAAATATCTAAAGCAGAGTCTGGTTGTTCTTACACCTGATAAACATAAAATAATATATTAAAACAAATATCTTACATTTACCTATTAGATATAATAATACCTACTACCTATATAATATATA
>JBBMKC010223732.1:0-12036 GCA_037834085.1 Bipalium vagum
TGATTTATAATTTACAAGTTAATGATTAAATAATTAATTTAAACAATGCAGAAAATTACTTTTCTAATTTAAAATGTAACATTTGTAACAATTATTATCTTCCCGATTTAAGTGGCGCACCCTGTATAACTGTACCAGTAGATTTAACGGTCATCGCTTTCTTTAGAGGTGGACAGTTTCGATATTTCCACTGCTTAGATTGGATTTTGCTTTCTGAAATGTAGTAATGAACCCATGTATCATCTATGGTTACAAATCTTCACACAAAATCAGTTTTATTCTTCTGAAAACGTGCAAAACACTCTTGGGAAAGATTCATTCTTACTTATTTTGGCTCAACTGTAACCAAACGCGGCACCCATCTTGCCGTTAATTTTTTCATGTCTAATACAACCGTCTAAATGCAATTGTTCGGTTGATATTTCCATCTGATATCTTCAATCGATAATTTCGGATAACTGCTTCATGAATTTTTTGAAAGATTTTTGGGATCCTCTTCCAGGCTTGTACGATCCTGTCTAAATTCCGTAGCCAATTTGTGGACCGTCATAAATGATGGGGCATCGTCATTCAATTTTTTTACCATATCTTGATGGATTTGGGTAGTTGATTATTTTTTTAACCAAATATTTGATCAAATTTGTCCATTTTCTGAAATATTCAAAATTAGTTATTTTAAATTGATGTAGAAAAACTACCAATTAATTTGATATTTGAAATTTATTAAATTTAATAATGTAGCTTTACGATAAATATGACACCTTGGTTATAAAAATTTTCTTTATGCTGCATCTCGCGAACATTTCAAACCACTTATGTATTTAAACTTGAATTATAAGTACTTTATTAACATTAAACTATTTTCTATTACAGTCAAATCTCGTTACTATGCCATTCTCGCTATTACATCAATTTTACTAGGTTCCGACAAAATTAAATTCAAAATAAATTTATAATGCCACTCCATACTCTCCCCACTATGTTATTATTGTGTAACTGTTAAAAGACACAAGTCTTGAAACAACATCCAAATAGTCTTCTTCTCGCCCAACACGACAGCCAACTCGCAACCAGTGGATCAAGGAATCATAGAGAACTTCAAGTTCCTCTACAAGGAGCTCTTGCAATGTCGCCAACTTGAGCCCATGGATGAGATGCACAAGAACGAGTTGTCTGACTTTTTCAAAGCCCATGAGCGCTTTGTGACTGGCGGGTCTTTAACACTGGAGGAGATTGTGGATTAGATACTGTGTGATGAAAAGCCAGTTGGAAGCGAAAACGACGATATAACTGTCGAAGAGGAAGTCTTTTCGTTCGAGGAAGCCCATCGTGCGATCAGTTAGAAACCTAATGCTCTTGATCATCCAAAAGAAGATGTGGCAGTTGAGTGATTCTTGAGAGCTCTGGGTTGATAAGTACCTTCAGAAAATAATTCTGTTTTTACAAACCCTCGTTACTATACCACTCTGCTCGGTCACGACAAGGCGGCGTAGTAACAAGATTTGACTGTATATCATTAATCAATATTTACTAGTATTGTGCAATCTAATAAATTAAATATTAAAGTTTAATAAATTAGTAATCTTAAAAATGTATGATTGGAATTTAATTATATTTTTTAATTTAAAATGATATATTGAAATCCCATGGTTTAATAGAATTCGTTTGAATATTCAGATTTTTGAAGTTAAAAAATAATTTATTAATAAAAAAACTTAACCTTGTGGATTATAAACTGATACATGATACAACGACTTAAATTTAATTTATTGAGTAAATTCCTTAATTTATCAATAATAAATGAAAAAATCAATAAGATGAGAAATTTTTAAAAAAATAAAACTTAAAATGTTAATGATTTAAAATTCATCGTATTTTAAATTGATCTTTCTGTATTTAATTTCGAGTGAATACACGAAGAGCCATTTTGATTGTTAACTATCTTCATAATAAGACTGTCCTTCTTTTCTAGAAATAAATTGGGAAAATATTAACTTCTAACGATTTTGATTTATAATCTTCAGCTTTGAATAAAAGTTTACTTTTCAAAGAAATTCCATTTTCATTTTTCTAGTAACAAATTACGATCTCAACCTGGAAACATAAATTGCTCAAGTAGTAATATCGATAATTTCGAAAAAAGAGAAAATTCACCAGAAGAAAACGATGAAAAGATTCAGGCCCTGGTAGAGACATGTAGCTTACCGTTAAATATACCAGTGGGGTCCTATCCGGAAATGGGTAATAATCTGTCTCTGCCGACATATGTTGTTACTCGAAGCAACCCAATTACGAAGTATACGTCATTCGAGTAATGGGAATCAATAATAATTTCTATACAGGCAATCTGCAGTTCTTAAAATGCAAGATAACCGATGTCCTGGATGTCACATTTCATTCTCATTTGAAATGGCCAAGCGATTTCGATTGTGTCACTATTACGGGCTGTACTTCTGTTCGGTCTGTCATAACAACACTCTAATGATGATCCCTGCTAAAATTCTTACGCTTTGGGATTTCACAATGCTTCCCGTCAGCTGCCTAGCTCGTGATTTACTGAAACTAATCCATTCGGAGCCTTTATTTGCCCTTGAACATTTCTCAGACAAGCTACGTGTCTCCTTGACCGTTCTCTCATCCATAATGAGGTTAAGACGACAGGGACATTTGTTACTTAGATTTATTGTAACTTGTCGCAAAGGTAAAACTTTTGTTTCTTTATTATTAGTTTATTATTGGATTTTTATTGATTTTCTGGTTTTCCCTGTTTTATATTGAATCGATTTTATGATTACTTTATTGCATCTCATAAATATTCAACAATTATTTAATTAAATTGATATTATTTTTAAAATGATTTTTTAATTAAGAAATTAAGAAATATGTTCAAAATATAGTTCTGATTTCAATTGATTCCTAGTTTTTACTGAATCTATTTTTTTAAATTACATTCAAATCTTGTTATTATGTCACCTATTGTGACCGAGTAAGATCGGCATAGTAACGAGGGTTTGTAAAGACAGAATTATTTTCTCAAGTCACTTATCAGCCCAAAGCTCTCAAGAATCAGTCAACTGGTGTATCTTCTTTTGCTCATCACGTGCATCAAGTTATCTAATTGATCGCACGCTTTCATTACACCGGGCTTCCCGCTTTACTATTACATGAACTTCCGTGCGGTGCTCCAAGCACGCTAGGCCTCCTCGAATGAAACGAATTCCTCCTCGACAGTTATATCGTCGTTTTCGCTTCCAACTGGCTTTTCACCATACGGTATCTCATCCGCAATCTTTTTCAGTGTTAAAGTCCCGTCAGTCACAAAGTACTCATGGGCTTTGAGAAAGTCAGACAGCTTGATCTCCTCGTTCTCTTGCCTCTTTACCTCAGCAGGCAGAGCTTCATAGGTATCGAGCAGCTCTGCGTCCTGTACCTCAGTTTGGATCTCTTCAATAAACTTGGTCTTAGTAACATTTTTCCTGATCGTCAACTTGCTGATCTGCACGCCGGACGACGTGTACATCGTCGAGCAACGTAAACTTGAACTCCTTTCCATCATCCATGGCCTCAAATCAGCAACATAGCAGGAGCTTTTTGTAGTGGAGCTTGAGGTTCTCTATGATTCCTTGATCTATTGGTTGTGTGTTGGCTGTATTTTTTGTGATTTGCTTGTTGTAGTTGTTATCTGGGAGGGCAAAAATACAGTATTTTCACGACTCTTGCCTTTTAACAGTCACACAATAGTGGAATAGTAGCATTGTAAATTATTTTTATATTTAATTTTGTTGTAACCTATTAAAAGTTGTATAATAGCGAGAGTGAAATAGTAGCGAGATTTGATTGTATATCAGTTCTCAATAATATTCTAAAGTTATTATTTTTATCATGTGTTGTGGTTATGAATATTTATTATGCTTATTTTCTATTTTTATTAGCAAATAGCATGTGTCCATAAAGTCTGGAAAAACTTGAATTTGATGGCAGGCATGTTAATTATACAAAAACTTTTAATTTTATAGTACAAATATAAGTAGACAAAATAATATTTGTTAAAGACGTAGAAAAAGATTCAAATAAATTTTCATTTTCAAGGAGTTATAATCTTGTTTATCATGTCAAACAATGACCAAAAAAATCTTCACTGGTCACGATAGTACACAGGCGGATTATTTCATCTGTAAAAGCAGCTAGAGATGGTGGTTTTTTCAGATCTGGACTTTGAGGTAGCCACGCACTATCAAATCTTACCCCAATAACATGTCCTGGAAATAGGTTGTTTAGGTAATCTGGGATAATTGAATTTCGATTTTCAGTCATTTCATCTTGATGGAGATTGTTATTAAAGCACGTTTTTGTTTAAGTTTAGGGATAACGTTGTTTTGTAAAGGATCGTACTTATTGTTTCTTCAAAGAAGAATGGGGTTCGGCCAAATTTGCAATTGAAACTCTGAATTTACACAATGTGTGGATTGATTGTAAACCAAATTCGATAAATATGGCCATCAAGTCAAGTATTAGATTCTGACCACAAAATGTCACTGATTGAATCTTGTTCCATCAAAGAAGTTACAAACTGAAGACTCGTAACTTTATCATCATCTTGCAAAATATTTATTATATTACTTTATACGGTCAAACCTCTAAATTTCTTATTAAAATGTTATGCACAAATGACCTTTTCACATTGTTTTTTTTCGAAATTTGACGAACGGAAATAAAACATGAAACTTTGTAAGGATTGCTTCAAAAGCAATAACATTCTTATATTATTCAATATAGGGCCGACCCAATCGAGGTAAAGTACTTTAGACTTGCATTTTGGAAGAAGTTGTATATTAATTTTTGCACTTCTGATTCAGTACATGAGTGTTTTACTAAATTGTGGTGTCTTGTATTTTCTTATACATCCTGTATCACTTTTTCTAGAAAAATTATGGCATTTCAAAATTTCTATTTTTATCTTAATATCCATAACCTAAAATAAAACCAAACACTTTTAGAAATATTTCCCTTGCACATTTGATATATATTAAACGACAAAACGCGTTTAATGAAAATTAAACTTTAAAAATATTTATCAAATATTTCCAAAATTTATGGACACTCTAAGATTGAAAACGGTTTTTGAATTTTTATTAATTTTTTTGGTTTGTTATCAATTTTTTTTATTGAACCGATTTTATTTTCTTTTTATATACCAGTATTATTATAATAATTATTATTTCTGATTTTCATTAAGAAATATATTCAAAGCTTTTTTGATTTTTCACAGTACTTCCATTGAATTGAATTTCTTTTTACATTATACTCATTCTCAATACTAAAAAAACTTTATTGTTAACTTTTATTAAGAACTTTTTTTCAAAAGATTTTAATTGTTTTTTATTGAACTTATTTTCATTTTCACTTTCTTAGTTCTTATCAATAATCATAAAATTATACTCAGAAACTTGAAAATTTTATTTTGGTACAATTTTGATAACAAAATTAAATAATAAAATCAAAATTAATAAATATTTAAATAAAGTTATTCAAATAATGGAAAGTCTAACAATATTAAACTTTAAATAGATCTTTAATTAATTGGTTTAAAAAATTAAAGAATTTAAAATCAATTGGTATCATAATTTAATTTTTTGGTATTTCGATTTTTATATTAGAAAAAGAAATAATTAACCTCATTATGTTAATTTTTAAGAAATATTCAAAGCATATTTTCTATTGATTTTTATCAATATCAGCAAAAAAAATTCAATACAAGATTTTTATTGATTTTCATTTTTGATTTTTTTTCAGAGAAAACCTTAAATGTAAATCATTTATTTTGATCGCCATAATAAATAACATTTGACAGGTTCACAATCAATATATGATCTAAACTTTAAACCGAATTTATTGAACAGTTTAAATTATTAAAATCAACATTATATTTTTAATTTAGTGTTTTTTTACATTGATTTTTGTTAATGATCTGATTGATCCTTTATTGTTTTGAATTCAATAAACTTTTGAAAATAACCATTGTTTCTGAGCAAGATCAATTTTTCTAAATCTCTGGTCGTCCTGAATTTATTTTCGATATTTTTAAAATATTAAATAATCTTACAGAGCTTTCACATAAAATTTAAAAATTATAACAGTCTATTAATATTTTTGCTTTTATGTAAAGCAATTTAATATTAAAATAGATATAAATTCTAAAAAAATAATATTTTGGAAACGTATTAATTATAAATTGAATTAATGATGAATTATGAATAAAATTATTGGTAAACGTAACTGAGTTTCAAATTAAAATTAAATATTGATGATTCTGTAAAATCAATATATTCATACTAATTATTTAAAAAATAAGTGAAAAAAAATAAATAATAAAATAATAATAAACAAAATCATATTAAATATACAATAAGTCAGAACATTATTAAGTCGAAACATTTCAATTCACACTATCTATGGAAGATTTAACGGACCCAGATAATATTATTACACTTTTATGTAAAGACAATTCTAAACCATAATTCTTATTAGAATAACTATGAAGAATTCCGAAACCTAACTTCTTGAATTTTCTCCGCTTTCAAAACTCTAACTTTATTCAAACATCAAGTCAAAGATTGATGAGAAACTGTCCATAAAATCTTAATTGAAAATGCGGATTTCTTCAAAAAAATGAATTATCTATTGCAATCTCTATACTAACCTTTTTAAAAAAATGATATCCGGATACATTTCAACAACCTCTTAAAACTTGAAATATTTAAAAAGTCACCAAAGGCTATGTTTATAATTAATTTCACCAGTTTAAAATTTCATTTTAGTTAAATTAAAATTAAATATTTGTACTGGAACTTAAGATGGCCTCAAGTATTAAATTTCCCCAAAATGAAAGAATCCCCTTTATTTAAAATACAGACAAAAGTATTCAATTATAAATCGATAACGAAATATTTAGTATAAATGACGAAAAATTAGATTTGTGCCAATAAATCGATAAGAACATTAAAACTTTTTTTGGTAAAAGCTGTTATTAATATCTACAAATTTAATATTCCTGGTTTCAGTTATGAAAAATGAAAGTTTATATTAAAACATGATATTACATTATGAGGTTCCTTCTAAACTTAATACAAAAATCATATTTAAATAATAATAATTTTATAATATTTATCTTATTTCTCGCTTTATATTGAATATTAAACAAATTTATAAAAATTTTATTTAAATAATAAAAAATAATAATCATTTAAATGTATTTTTAAATTAAAAATTCCTAAAGCATAACACAAAAAACAGATAAAAGAAAACAAAAAAATTATAATAGTGATCTCTCTTAAACTGTACTTTTAAATGTTATCTTCAAAAAATCTTTTTTTTTTAAATTTTAGAAAATTTAATTGACCAGACCTTCAGTAGCTAATTCGTTACCATAGGAAATTTTTATTTAAAATTATAAGTAAAATAATATTACATTAATAATATATAATTAATAGTAATAATAAATTTTGGTAAAATCACAATAATATATAAAATAATTATATTAGTTATATAATAATATAGAAATTTTAATTATATATAAATATTAAAAATTTAATAATAAAATAAGAAAATATTTAAAATTACAAAAAAGATGTAAGACAATCTCTCTGTTTCTTCATTAATTATTCGATACGTATTTTGCAATTTCTGCTGATAGTGTATCATCAATTTAATGTTATTTCTTTTCTTTCTTAATTTTCTTCTAAAGCGTTTTCACTCAAGTACTTGAAACTTTTCTCTTTTTGTAATCAGGTCATCCTTTGAAAAGCGCCTCAGATAAATTTCCGTCTCATTGGTTGTCAAATTTTCCTCACAAATTCTCCATTGCTGACTTTCAACTTATGGAATCCGGTACGATGGTGAGAAAATTAAAATCTTTTGCCACAGCTTGTGTAGAGCACATTTCTATCTGTCCTCTGTGCCAGGCTCACGGCTTCATGTGTGAATTGTGTGACAATAAAGACATCATCTTTCCCTTTGAAATCGATAAAGTTTATCAGTGTCAACAGTGCCATGCCTGTTTTCATATTAGGTATTTTAAAATTGGATTATCTTTTTACTCCTCACTTTCTTTTCCAAACTAATTTTTTCATTGATTAATTTTAGATGTCATCAGAAATGGAAACGGTCTTGTCCCAGATGTCAGCGGCGCAAGGTTCGGCAGGAGTCAATTCAGATTTCGCCAATGTCGTGATCAATATTGTTATCCAAATATATCATCCATTTTTCTTATTTTTATTATTGATAAAAGTGGCATAATAAATTTTTAATAATAAATCTCGTCTTGTTTTAATGCTTCAATTTAATTATTCAAGGTCACGACAATGTTTGGCCATTATTTAAGTTAGATAATTAGCTGACCCATAAATCGATTTTTATTTTGAAATGTTTAAAAAATGCCCGTGTCAAAATTTTGAAACTAGGTTATGGAGAGTGATCTCGGTTTTCTTTAATGCCGTTTTTATTGTAAGACGACTATTTTCAATTATATTTTATGTATATAATAAACTCAGATTTGTGGCATGGCTCTTGTAACAATCGGAATTTTGTCAAAAACCATTTATGCAGACTTTTTTCTTGTCTTAAAAGAAATTATGGGTACCATTCCATATATTGTTATCGTATTAGGCTTTATTCTCATATCAATAATAATTGTCGGATTTGCAGGAATTGTATTGAAGAATTGGATTCTAGTAGTTGTGGTATTATAATTTACTTCTTTAAATCATAATTTTATTAAAATTATAAACAGAGGTTTTATTTTACTTCGAGATAATTATTTATGAATAATTAAAAGTAATAAATTTTATACAAAAAATTATTTGCATTTGTTTATTCAGATTAGAGAAAATTTGTTAAAATAATGTTTAAATTTTCGTAAATTATAAAAATAATTATTAAATATAATAATTTATATACAATTTATGTAATTAGTATGGAGCTCTTCTTGGAGTAATGATCTTAATAGAAGTTGGTGGAGCTATAAGTTGTGGTATATTTCAATCGCAGGTATAATATTCTTATAATTTTATTATAAAATCAATTTTTTAATAATCCCAATACTTTTTCTTAATCATGTTCACGGTTTCAAGTACACATTTACACAAACATGCCTACATGATTTTAATCAGAAATAATTATGTTATGGCTCTTACAGATTTCCAAAAATAGTGTCATTAAAAGAAAATCAATCAAGATTAACAATAATACTATGGTGTCTTTTTAAACAAATTTATTTGTAAAAAGAGGTTTTTGGGCTTTAAATACTTAATTTAAAACCTAAAATAAATATTCTTTAGCTTATAATATCGTCTCAACTAGGTAGGTAATTATAAGAGCTTTAAATTTCTGATCTATACATAAAAATTTTCATTTATAATTTTTTTTATATCTAATTTATTGCAACAACTAAAAGATTTTCAGGATACATGATATTAAAATATAGAAAAAGTAAAAGTACAATAAATGATAATTTAAGGTTTAAAATATAAAAGATGGCTGTTATGGAATCAAAAGAACTAATTTCTAATGAAGATGTTCCAGTCTTTGGCAAATTTGACGATTTATAGCATGGATAGCAGATTCTCTAACCGATGTATTTAAAGTCGCGGTTCAATTGTGTGATCCTCTAGTTCACTTGGTCATTAAACGCGCTGTGGTGGAAAAGTATATTTTGTACAGAGGCAAACTTACAATGTCTGAGCTTAAGAATAAAATAAATCATGCTTGTAGCGAGGTATATATTTGAATGTACCAGCGACCATGTCTAAATATAATCTCGATTACAATATTGTCTAACTATAAACGAATGTCATGTCTTATAATCACATAATGCAATTTTCTTTTTACTGATTGTTTTTCAAAAAATGTTCCCGAGTTCATTTTTTTATTGTTTATTAAATTTTTAGTAGATAAACAAGTAAGTTCGGGCCTATGTCTAAATGCAAATTTCTAAATAATAGTATAAATTTATATCGATTATATCACTTAGGTTTTGCAACATTAGTTTAAATCTATCAGTTTTAATCAAAAGTAGTGAACTTTTTGCAATTCAAAATATCTGTCGATTTAAGAGTATTTAAAATATGCTTACTGTGTGATATAATTTATTATTTTATAATTATTATAATGAATTTTTAATAATAGAACTCATTCCTCTATTATATTTTTACATAATAAACCATTTAAAAATTCTCAAAGTTAAAAAAAAGATAATACTAAAAGCAGTAAGTATATTTTTTCTGAGTCAAAATATTTTATGTATCGAAAAAGAAAATATTGTCATTTTATATTTATATAGTTTCTAAAAATGATAAACATTTGCAAAACATAATAGGAACGAAATTTATTCAACATAAAATTAATTCTTTAAAAATTTAAGTATAGTGTGTTTCAAAATAAACTTCGTTTGTTTATCAGGTATTACAAAATGAAAAAAAATCAAAGTAAATTATATTTTTACAAACAAAAGTAATTAAATATGATTTCCATTTTTCTTAATTACCTCTTGCAGGTGCTTTTTCAGGTGACCCAACTCTGTAAACAACTTTGATTTTGTCAATTTATTTTCAGTGAAATTTTAAACATACTAGGGTTCTTTTTTGGAATAGGAACGCACTTACTATTGGCTGTCAGTAAGTGCGTTCCTATTGGACGACTATTTATAGATGTGAAATTTTAGACGTCGGTTCTGGAATTTCAAGAAAAAAATTTTGATTTCAATCATACAGATGAGAAATCAACCAATGCACAAGTCACAGAATGCAGCCTCGGTAGCCAGAGACATCAATATAGACATCATAAAACGAGGGCTCTAACAAAAGTTCTCTGTGTAAAAATTAAAATGTCATAAGAACATATTTATTCAATAAAATCAGCTCTTCTTGACATATTCTCCATGAAGTCTGACGCACTTTTCAAGTCGATGAATCCAGAGATCGAAGCATCGGAAAAATTTTTCAATTTTTTTGAGCCCCTCATTTACAGCAGAAATCAATTCTTCTCTTGTTTCAAAAACTTTCGCTCTTTAAGTCCCTCTTTAACAGCTGGAAACAACCAAAAATCAAAAAAGCAAGATCATGGGAATAAGGTTGAGATTTCAAAATCTGAATGTTTGAATGTTCAATGAATATTCAGAGTACTTTAAGAAGTATGCGCAAAAGAATTGTCATGATGCAGAAAAAAACTTCTGAGTTTCTTCTCAGGTCAACTTCTAAGTCCCGATTCAAGAACTTTTTGAAAGCGCTCCGTCACATGCAACTCAGAGTTCACAGTTTTTCTTGCTTCAAGAGGAACAGCACTCACAATTCCACAGCTGGACAAAATATGGACATTGTGCGGCTGACAAAATTCATGCGACGAACATTTTGAGGCGGCGACGCCCCTTTTTTTGAACACATCATGGACTAACGCTTTGTTTTCGGATCACAATTGTTAAACCAGGTCTGATCTCCAGTGGTAATCAATTTAAAATTTGAAGATTTTCCTTTTTTTAATTTGTCAAGGAAACATTTCGCAAAATTCACCCTGGTAGCTTTCTGTTCTTCCCTCAAAAGATGCGTATTCTAAAAGACAGATAATATTTAGAAACTGCGTTTTTCTCCCGCCAAATTCCATATTTCTGAATAAGAGCCTATCCAATATCTTCACATCTAGCGAGTTATGGGGTTGCCTTAAGTTTCAAAATAGTTTTCTTGTCAAATTTTATTATATATAATAAATATGCTTTTCCTGATCCAGAAGGATCAATAAGTAACATGTTAAAAATTTGTGGTAAATTTGGATGATTAAATTTTATTTCACTTTCAGAACAAAGATCCTCCATTTTTTATAAAATTTTTAAATCTCTTTAACTTAAATTTATTTGAGCTGAATAGTAAAACTGATTTCTTCATTAAAATTTATTAGTTCACTTTTGTTATTAAATACAGTCAACCCTGTTCAATATGAACACGAGCGTTCCAATTTTTTCAAATGTTCATATTAAAAAATAATATGAAC